>PVKS010002897.1:0-111412 GCA_004027875.1 Aplodontia rufa | reverse complement strand
TACCCTCCCTTATCCCTCCCTTCCCTTTCCCTTTATAGCTCTAAAAAAATTATTAGATTATAAAGCATTACATCTTATCTGGATTTAACTCATGTTACTAGACCATCTTTCTCACTGTCCAGGGTCTAGTCCCCACCTCCACCTATGAGTGGAGACAATTGACCCTTAGATCTCTGGGTTAAGCTGATTTTACTCAACATGATCTCACTCTTAACTTCTAGGAAATGCTCAATGTTTCCACTGTGCATAAGCAACAATAATAACTACCAATTATTTATTGAATACCCAAAACCAATAACTATAGAATCATAATTATTCGTATTATGTTATAAAGCATAAAGAAATCAGATATCATAATTTATGCATACACTCATTAAATAACCATTTACTATAGCTAGAACTGAAGAAAAGTTGGACAAGTTATTGTCTCCATTCTTGTGAAATTCACTGTGAAGGAGAAAGACACCTAAAAGAGATAATACAATAAAGCCTTCAGGAAGGACATCTGATCCAGCCTGGGGTGGGAAAGAGGTAGAGTTCAGGAAAGACTTCCTGAAGAAGGGATAGTATCTGAAGCAAGTCTCAAGGATGAGGTCTTTCCTGACTGATGTAACAGACTGATCTGTGCGGTTTCTGATGAGCAACATCTATCAGGACTTCCTGACTAAAGAAGCATCATCACTGATCACTGAAAAGACCCTGGGATAGTGAATCGGTTTCCTTTTCAAAAGGATCTTTTATTAAAATACCAAATTCTGCTTAGAATGTTTAAGCCTTAAGTCTGTCCAGGTAAAAACCTTATTACTAGCAACTGATGTCAGAACAGACAAGAAAGAACCCACAGAAAGGGAAGGATCTTAGGAATTACTGATGGAGTACAATCAGTCTAATTACTAGTGGAGTCTTAGGAATTCCTACTTGGTCCAATCCTGGGTGTGCATTTGGAAAAATTTAGGTTGGCCGAGTTACATTAACTGTTGGAAATGCTCTACTATGTGTTACAGACACGAAGGACAAATCATGCGTATTTCTCACACTCTACACGTCTGCCTATCTTCCTCGTCCTCTGTTTTCCATGCCTTGTTCTTCTCCTTACCCTCTATTCATATTAGGTTTGAGTCTCTTAAGTTTAGGTAAATTTTGACTGAACACCACAAAACTATATCCTTCACTCAAAATAACCAACTTTTAGATTCATAATTTGATTATAAGGAGTGAAGAGAGCTTATATAGGCCAATAAAACCCATTCTCTGTCCTATGTATGTGACTCAAGGTAAGTCTAATAATGATGAAAATATCATTCTTTTTTTTTCTACTCTATATGACAAAGTAATAAGGAGAAAACAGTTGTTTAATATTATCATTTTGATAAAAATTCTGTTTACTACAGCAATTGCATTGACAAAAAGAATATCAGCAATAAGATAGATTTGTATTTTTATTCTGGTAATACCTTCCACAAACGTAGGTTGCAAATTTTGTTTTATCTTGTCATTGCTTAATTTACCAAATCCCAAACCAGTCTTTTGGGAAATTCACAGACTGACTGACTTCTAAAGCAATCTGATAAAAATAACTTGAAATTTCAATGAGAATAAAGAATTGTTCTCTGAAGAGTTGGGCAAGTTGGGAGGCCTCAGGGAATACATCACAAAACCGCAATGCAGACCACTTCACAAATAATTGAGCAAATCTTACTTCTTTTTTTTTTTCACTGAAAGACAGTTGGAAGAGAGGACAAACCACCGCTTATTTGGAAAAGCTTCACTAATTTATCAAAGTAATTTCCTTAAATCCACCCTAAAGTTATTTGAATAGAGCAGCATTTTCAAATCTGTCTTAATTACCAGCATATGTGAAAGGCAGAGTGATTGCTTAATAAAAGCTGTTATTTCCAGATGAGACACTAGGTGAGTTTCCTCAGTGGGCAGAGCATTTCTACGCAGACTGTGGTAATGCTCACTATGACTATATGAAGATGAATGGAATGCCAAGGTTTCATGCCTACTTGATATGCAATCATTTTAGATAAATTATAGGTTGATTAGATTTAATTACAGATTTACCATATTCAAACAGGATTCCAAAATCTTTGTTACTTCTCACCCATTTGACTTTCTATACAAAGGAATTCCTAGGAGAACAAATGAGGGAAGCAAATGCTTGAAAAGTTGCTGACTTCATTCAATTGCCACAGAGTTGTGGGACATCTTTGATGATGAAGGGCCATGGAAAAGATTGGAGTTGTCAGTTTTGCCATGAATACAAATAAGGTACCTGCAATTTTTTTTTCATAGAACTACCCTATAAAATATATATTATTGCCTCTAAATTTACAGGCATGAGAACTAAAGCTTGCCAAGACTGTATATAATCTGTACAAAGTTAATATGTGGGAAAATCCAAATGCACACCTTTCTTATTTCAAACTTTGCATTCTCTTTCCACTCTACCGTGACACTTCACAACAGGAGCCTCAAGTGTCAGGAATCAAGAGAAGCTGGAGTGTACCTTAATGATAGACTCCTGCTTAGGATGCAATCTTTGGCACTAAGAAAAGAAAGTCAACAGAAAATGTCTAAAGTGATATAATATGTCAATCATATTGATTGCAAGTTGAATGCATATATATACCCCATAAAAATGTACCATTACTCTTTTGAAAATATTTTTTAAAAAATCAAGAGGAAACACAAAGCAATAATTTAATCAAGGTAAGATCAATTGCTGTATTATGGCATATTTGAATATTTAAAACTACAAGGTGAAATCATAATGGTGATACAAACTATTCACTGAAAAGAAATATTAGTTTTTGTTTATAATATTGAGGATTTCCAAAGAGATAACAATTTAAAATGGGTATTGATGGATGAGTAGGAATTCAAATGTGTATAATAGCAAAAGAGATGATCTAATCAAAGTTATCAGATGATACAAAACCAGGCACTTGATGTGTTCAGAGAATCAAGTTGTCCAATGGGATCCAGAGTAGCTTCTTCCTTAACTTCCCTTTTAGATTCATATATCTCAATTCTTTAGCATTTCCTAATATGTCTATTTTTAACATTAATATTAGAAATAATAAAAAGAGGGCTGGAGCGGTGGCTCCATGGTTATGGTGCTTGCCTGGCATGTGCAAGTATACAGGTTCAAAACCCAGCACCACGTACACACACAACTAAGTGCCAGAGCAAAGAAAGCCATGTGAAAAACTCAATAAAAATTGATTCTCTCTGTCTCTCTGTCTCTCTCTCACACTCACTGTCCTCTCTTAAAAAAAAAAAAAAGAAATAATAAAAAGAGGTAATTCCGAAATGCAGCTAATTCAAGGATGAAGTGGCCAAAAGTGCTCAAATGCCAAAGAACTAAAATGAAGATGAAGACAAAGCTCTTTGCTCCCTCCCTTCATTCGGGGCCCCAGTATTTTCACCACCAAGAAAAAAATTGTTTAAGGCACAAATTTTTAGAGAAAAATAATGAAAAAGTAGTACAAATGGAATAGAAATATAAAGAGTTCAAGATTTGGAGATTTAGACACTTACCATATGCTATTCTTGACTGTCAAATTCTAAGCAGCACTACTGTACAGGTTAACCTGTCTCTGTATGAAGCCCAACTTTTCTCTCTTGAACATTTGCCAGGATTTAGGAATCCCAAGGAAATTAATATTGAAAATTTTAAAAATAATGTGCACACAAAGTAGTTAACACTCCTGCTAGACTTCTGCAATACCTCTCTAAATTTATAAATTTCTTCATAGATAAAGAGAAATCACCAACTTAAAATGTCCACAGAATCTGAAAAGATATTTCATCCACCACAGTTTTTCTTCCCAAAAGAGAAATTCTTCTCTCAAAAAGCAAGTACCTTTATTCTGAATAGTTCCTCAGACCTGGCTTCTAAATTTTTGCTAAGAACAGAACTTTAATCAATTTTATATAATCTATTTACAACACTTTATTCTGCATATAATGTTTGTAAAATGGATGTCACTTAGTTATCTGTGAATATATCCCTTGCCTCTTGGAAGTTTCTCAAAACTGATTTTTATGATTAAGAGGTGTCTCTGCTGCTAGCCCCAAGTCATTCAACTTTCCTTTTGAAATGAACATTTATTTCAGATAATACATGCTCTCTACGGGTAGCCTGTCCACTTTTCAAATGTAATGATCCTGTCTTCTGTAGATATGAAATTTTCAAAAGATATTGGCATAATGCAGGAGAAAATGCCATCCTTTTATTATGTTCAAAATTGATCTGACCCCTGAGCTAGCACTTTGGGGAATTGGGCTACATAATCATGTAGACACTTTCAGGAAATGGCTTATTTATGGATTTATTTTTTATATACAGAAGATTTCACACTTCTGGCTTTATACAATTGCATCTTCTCTTCCTTTCCAATATGCTTCCAAAGTAGGAAAGCTATATATGGCAGGAGGGCTGAAATTCTGCATCAGCTAGAAATATGCCATTTGCTATATATTGGCTCTAATGATAAGGCATTAAGAGTGTATTTATTCTCTGTCTGCATCCAGTCCTCTCTAGCCAATTTTTTTTCAGTTCTCATTTACCCCCTGAATAAGATAATGTTAAAGATGATTTCATAATCTAGTCATTGTCCAATGTTAAAAACAATCTGACTTCTAAATGTATTATTTAAAAATGTTTCTATTTCTTCCTCTTAGATATTATATCTCCAAGAATATTTTCCCCCAATACCTAGTTTCTAGTTAGTAGCTAGAAACTCTTTATTCTAGTACCATTTCAATAAACAAATCATACCTAATACTTACTGCAAGCATGACATGGAAAAACCCCTGTTTTATCTGAGCTTTGTATTATTCAAATCATTCCCTATTTTTAAAAAGTTGAAATGTGGTTACCTTGTGTTTCCATATAAAGCAATAAAAAGTCAAACTAAACCTGCTGATCTTCTTTGTTCCACTCCTTTTGAAATGGCTATGTTTTAAATAAAACCTATTTCCTTAGGCTAACTAACAGTCTATAATCCATTAAGCCTTTATGAACAAATCTAAGGCTTCTGAAATTGGTGCTTGGGGAAGAGAGTCAAGTAATGGATTCCAAAGCAATATTAAAGTGATTAAAGAAGACAAAGGATCAAACTCCTATCACCATGATTCCTAGAACACACCCTACGAAATGGGCATTTGGGAAGTTCATAAATCATCTAACCCTGAATATGAAAAAGAGAGTAGGGAAGAAAGAAAGAAACAAGATTGATTTAGAAAGTGAGATTGATTAATATAAAAAGAGAAAAAATGACTTGTTTTCCTCTGAAAGAACAAATGACTTTAATGGATACTTTTAAATTAAAGAGAAATCATAACAAGCTAATAATATTAACAACAACAACTTATTGGTTTTCAAATTTTAGAAATGTCACTTTAGATTTTAAAGTTCAATTAAGTGAATTGATTAAACTTATTCTGATCCTTGTGTTGCCAAGATATCTTAGTTTTGAGCAATGGTTTGTGTTATATTTGTTTTCATATAATGGACAATTTCAAAAGTATTTTTCTCCCATATATTCAAGTACACTATGGAAAAGTCAATACTGCAGTCCAGCAACTCTATGTAGGAACACCGTCTTGGGCTGTGCTGACTCCGTGTGGGTTTATCTGTGGTTGAGACTGAGAACTATTCTTCTAATAAGCTTTCTTCTCTACCTCGAGAGTAAGGGAGCTGGGCACTTGGCCATCCAATACAAAAAGGGTATTTTCCAGTCTTCCGTTTAGTGACAAAGTCTGGCCAAGAACATATGAGCAGAAAAGATGAGGTCAATATCTAAGTCATGCTCTTAAAGGGAAATCGGACCTTATTCCTTTCCTACGAGAGTAACCATCTTAGAGCAAGCAGGTAAGGAGAATCCCACAGGATTAATATAACAGAAATCCTAAAGAAACCTGGATTCCTGAAAAATCTATATTCCTGAACTACCCAGATCATGTTGCTCAGACTTTTATATGCAAGGTGAGAGATAAACTAATTTGCTTAAATCATTTAAAGTTTCAATTTCTTTCATCTGCAGCAAAACCTATACAATAATATCAAACACACTTTAGCACTTACCATGTACCCTTAGCATTCTAGGTGATTTTAACATATTAACTCATTAAATAATGCAGTAACTTAAAACATAACTTATTATTATTTATATTTATAAATGTAGAATTCAGGTGCTAAGAGTCCAGGGTCTGAATCCAGGCAATCTGGCCCCAGAGTCCATGTACTTGGCCAGACTGTTTAGCATAAAGCTACACATATAATATATAATTATATTATATATTTATTATTTATTATAATAATAAATAAGCACTTATTTTAAAAATTAACAGGGGGTTCCTTTGTTAAAGTTGTTTATTTAAAAGTCTCAACATGGACTTAGTTTGCTGATATAATTGATGATTTTCCTCTTCTACAAGAGACTGGAATTTCAAAAGTGGTCATCTTACATCTTAAGCAGAATCCTGTAGGATGGCCTTTATCTTGCAGTCCCTAGCACTTCTGGAAATACACTGGCATGCTACGTACTGCTGAGTGAAGACTTAACTCCCACAATACAGGAGCACTAGAGAACTGGAAAGGGCACAGATATACAAGAGGAAGAATCAAGGTGAGGCATGTGCATTGCCAATTTTTTCTTTTGTATTCTATTAGCTTTGAACCTACAAAGTGTCACAGATCAAGCGTTTGATGACGGTGAGTTATAAATATGAGGAAGATGTTCTTCCCCTCAAGGAATTCAAAGTCCAGCCTCCTTCAAGTAGAAGATGCTTGCAAAGATCTCTTGTGGGTTTCCCTGAATACAACAGGTCTCTTGAGTATGATGAATCCCAGCAAACCATATTTTCAGCAGAATGGAGAAAAGTGAACTCCAACAAAACAGTTTTGTTTTGTTAACTTTTCTTTGCTCTCTGAAATGATTTTTGGCATTTCTGTGACACAGAGCAGGCCCCATTTCTTCAGTTTTTTTTTTTCTCCTTCTATTCCTAGTATCAAGAATGAATCCATAAAGATTCTTTCTAGAGTCAAGTTTTCATTTTTTTAAATGATGAATAGCCACTTTGCTTTAGATAACTTTAATTATAGTTTTGAAATGAACACAGCTCTAGGGCTTTTTGTGTTCTTAAAATGAATAATTTAATCAATTAATGCATAATAGAAGCAAATGATTAATTCCGGATTCAAGACACAATTTTTGTCAGTCATCCTTATTGACAGTTATAGATTTCAAAGTTCACCATACCAAAAGTCAAGACTGTCTTGATTGACGATAAATGACTGAGATCAATTCCACTAAAGTGACATATTTTTCCATTTTGCAATTTGGAATGTGATTCATAAATCCAAAAATTGTACTAATATCAATGTTAAGCTCTTGCATAAATGTTGTATGTTTAATAAACATTTTTCCCAGATTAAAAGAATACTTGGGGGGCTGGAGCAGTGGCTTAGCAGTTTCAGCACTTGACTGGCAAGCGTGAGGATGTGAGTTCAAACCCCAGCACCACGTACACAAAGAAGTGTCTGAGGAATTAAAGTCACACGAAAAACTAAATAAAGATTGCTTCTCTCTTTCTCTCTCTCTGTCCCCTCTTTCTTTAAAAAAAAAAAAAAAGAATACTTGGTTTCTGTACTTTACCACCAAGAACATGGCTAGAAATGCCTTTCACTATGCCAATTCAAGAAGACTCTTTTTCACTGAAGCGTATAGTCCTTAAAGGTTTACAAGTATCTGTACATTGCGTTTTTAATTAAATTTTGAAGGGAAGAGGGAGACATAACAGTTCAAAATATTGGTGCCAGTTTGAGAAATAAATTTGCATTTACTTATCTGCTACAGTCTATCAGACCACCTATCCATTCATCTACCCCCACATGCATCATACATATTTTATTATTTAAGAATCAGAAAAGAACTCTTATTGAATTAGAGTCTAGAAGAGGAGTCTGGGCTCAGCTTATCTAGAACAAATTCTATGGGTCAAAAAATCTGGAAGTTCATTGCTATAAGTTGATCTCTGGATCTCATTGGAACGAGAGGCTATTTTTTTTCCTTGTACACATACATTATCCCAGAGCATGTCCAGTTTGCTCCCAGTTATCCACTTCATTAATCGGTAGTCTTCAATTCCACACTTACATTTTCACATGCTTATGCATGAACGCATCCATGCTTACAATGCATAATTTTTGGAGGAAAGAATGTTACTTAGAATGATCCGTTTCTGGCAAAACCATCTCTACTCATTTTGTCAACGCTAAGACAGTTTGGTTGGGATTGAAATAACAAATTACTTGAAACTCATAAACATTATATTAATCACAATTCATAGCAGCCACATTTCTCTTCTTCCATTTTCTATTGTTTCCAGCCTACTTAAGTCATTATCATGCATTAATCACGATGGGTCTATCATACCTACAAACTTCCCCAGTTGGTTATCCTATGCCACAGCACTTTGAAATCAAACCCTAAACACTCTTCTTTCATAACAATTCTCTATAAGCCTCTCATGTGTATTTTAATATAAGTAATAGAAGCTTTTGATAATTAGTCTAGGGCATAAAAATTTATAAAAAGCCAGTTTATTGGAGAACATCCTGATTTATGTTGTTAAAACTCACAAATCAGAGGTTACCTTCCTCTACATTATTTTTATACAATTAAGGTAAAAATATTTCCATTTCTCCACTGACTATCCTCTGACATATTTTATTTCAATATATCCAGCATAACTATTAGTTAAATATTTTCAACCTTCTGTCTGTATTTTCAAAATGTGATACTCCCAAGCATGCCTCAACAATCTTCTGTTGCCAACAAATTCATCAAGAATTATAATCTAAGATGATTTTGTCTATATAGCTTCAGATGGAATACCATTTTATTCATCATAACAGTAATGTAAGCATACACAACTTATCCCAATTAGCTGAAAGTCCTGACACACAAGATTATAACCATAGATCTATTAAGATGGAGCAGAAAAGATGGCATTTTGAGGCTAGTTGCATTCATTATGATTATGGAAACTGAAAAAAATGTGTTTTTCTGTTATCTATGTTAGATAGAATACTTTTGCTGACCTTGCACACTGAAGTAAATTGTCAATCAAACCCTGGAGAGACAAACCCAAAAGTATGGAGAACTCTGCATATTAAGTAATTTTCTGTTCAATTCAATAGAGATCAAGGACAAAGTGCTCCATTAAATAAAAAAGGCAAACAGGGGTGAAATTTTTCCAGGTTCTCTGGAGATTTAGACTACCATTGATTAAAGGGAAGTGGAAAATATACCAAAACTCGAGGATAACAGGTAGCTAAAGCAATGAACTGTAGAGATTGGCAGTCCTTCTGCATTTAGTCAAAAGTCCCTAGGAGCCAACTAATGCCAGTATCAGCATTGGTGTTCAGGGACTTCTTCACCCTTTGCAGCTGGGTAAGATATAAACAAAAATGTCCTTCTTTCTACTTGAATCCCAGAAGAGAACAATTTTACAGAGCTATAGAAGCAGATCATATTAAAGTCCATTTTCTATACTTTACATTTCCCTTTCTTTATTATCAGCATATTGTGAGCTGAAGAATTGTTCTGTTTCATGAAATGGGAAATAGCTGTCAGGGTGTTCAGTACATGCTAAATACATATTCAGACTATTACTATATTACTATATTAATACAAAGCCAATCAATTGATCCCATTGGATTTAGAGTTGAGTTTAGTACAAATTTCATTGTGGGCCAGAGCAGTGGCTCAGCAGTTAGAGCAGTTGCCTAGCATGCATGAAGACCTAGGTTCGAACCCTAGCATCATATACACAACAAAGTGTCGGAGAAAGGAAGGCCAGATGAAAAACTAAATAAAATTGATTTTTTCCTTCTCTCTCTTTGAAAAAAAAATTAAATTATATCCATATTGTCACTATACAAAACATGTAAACTGTCTTAAATATGATTTTAGAGACTTGAAGAGTTGATTTTTTAACATACTACAATAAGCTATAGAGTTATCAACTTGTATTTAAATATATCCTTACAAGGTTTAATGAAGAAGGTATATTATAGCAGAAATGGTTGACAAATCTTTTAAAAGTAACTGTAAATATATATTGAATATCCACAGCCTTAAATCAAATAGTTATTGAATTTTACAGCTATATTTTTAATCTTTTCATGTAATTCCAGTGATAGTCCAATAGTTAAATTTATTTTTTTATTTATTTTTGGTACCACAGATTGAACTCAGGGGCACTTAACCACTGAGTCATATCCTCAGCCATTTTCTTTCTTTCTCTCTTTCTTCCTTTTTTTTTTTTTTTTTAAGACAGGGTCTCATTAAGTTTCTCAGGACCTCACTAAGTTGTTAAGGCTGGCTTTGAACTTGCAATCCTCTTGCCTTAGTCTCCTGAGCTGCTCGGGCTGCTGAGATGACAGGCATGTGCCACCAGGCCCACCCAGTAGATAAATTTAAATTAAACAATATAAAATAATAAATATATACCACGGACAAAGGGAATTTTATTTGTTAAATTTAGAACTCAACTCACAATTTCAGATAGATTCAAAGTTTTAAAAACTAAAAGCATTAATATTAAACAACCAATGCCAAGAATCTACGTTATTATTAGATTAGTTCATATCAAATGACCAGTTGGTTGCTAAAAAGTATAAATCATAATTTTAAGAAAACGTTTATTTGTGGCTTGATTTTCTCCTTACTATTATCAACATCCATGCTTTGCAAATTCCAAATGTCCTTTGTTTCAGAAAGCACGAGACCAAGAGACTCCTCTGAATTACAATCTCTAATGTTCCTAGCCTTAGGAGTTTTAACGAAGGAAGAAAACTTTCTATCCGTTACCCTGTCTTTCCATGCAAGAATGGAAAGCAAGTTTTCCTTTTCTCATGGTCAAATGGGTCCTACCTTGATTTTTCCTGGACGGATTGGCCCCACCTGTTGCGTTGTGGTTGTGTTAGCTAACTTAAGTCAGGAGACAAGCACAGGCAACCCAAGTCTCATTGAGTAATCATTTAGTAATGATTGGTAGCTTAAAAAATTAAACCTTATACTAAACAAGAAGAAACTTCTAGACTTGCCTCTGATAAGATAATTAAACACCGAATTACTAGTTTAATCTATTGGGAGTTTAAAGGACTGAAGGTAGGACATACTTTAAAAAAGAAATTCTTGGTATAGCGTAATAGCCTCACATCAGCAAAATCACTAAGTAGTCTGGGGCTGTTTTTTAAGTCACCATGATGTTGAACTTCCACTAATAATATAGATGACATCTGACTTATTAAGGCAATATTTACACTAATTAATTCAGGATGGCAGTATCTGTGACCCCTAAGAAAACAGCCAACCCCTTCAAATCCAGCCTGAAGATTATGCTCAGGTGTGCAGACGGAGCCCTTTGTCTTTAGGGCTGGCAATGACTGAACCAAAAACTTTATCATTCAAAGGAGAAGCTATATTATGGATAAAAGATTATGAATTTCACAGCTGACTTGAGATCTACTCAAGCCAACATTGGTTTTTACTTTGCAAGTAGGATTTGTTCTGTCAAAGTATTTACTTTCTCAGTAAGTATTTCTCCCTTTCAAAAGCCAAGTGAGATTTCAAAGAAACATTTACATTTTTAATACCAATCAAGTCACTGATTGTATTAGCACAAATTCAGAATTGATGCTCTTCTTCGTACACTCAGCTAAAATGGAAAGAAACTTGATTTATAACTTTTAATATGGACATTTTTAGTATAATCAAAATGCGTAACGGTTGAATAAGATGGAGGTACTAAACAGAAGCAAGGATTATGGGCTAACATGGCTTTTTCGATGTTATATAAGTTATTGTGTATTCTTTTAATAAAAGGTTCTTCTGTTTCCTGAATAACATCTAATGCTGAAGCTATGTATTAGATAATATATGCCGAGAAAAAAAACCTGAGGTACTATCTGGCCTAATATATGCATTCACTTTCTTCCTTTCATTTAGTTTTTAATTTGGTGTAATTATAATTTTTTTCAGATAAGGAAGGATCAAGAAAAACTATCACTTTCTAACTGAGGACTGGGGAGTCCTCTACTTTTAATCATCTACAAAACTTAAAAAAGTAATTTAATCAGCCACTAAGTGGGGATAGCCCATATAATAATAATCTTAATTGATAATATTCTTGGTCATCCGAATATAATGTAGAAAGACTGCAGATGAAATTATAACAGATTTAATTGCTAATACTGTCTGTTTGTAAAATTCTGAGACCTTGCTACAAACCCCGTTCAGGTTCCAAACAATTTTGTTTTTCATTGTAATTGGTGACCAGGCCCAGTATTTTAAAATAATGCCTATGTACAAACACTACCAAACAACTACTTTCTTGAGTCCTGTTTTACTCTCAAACACTTCCATAATGACTTTAAGCCATGATCAATAACTGATGACTTTCAATGATGTCCCTTATCCTTTTTCTGGATTTTTGAAAAATGTATTTGTTTATTTTTAAAAAGAGAGAGGGACAGTGAGAGAGAGAGAAAAAAAACAGAGAATCAATTTTATTTTAGTTTTTCACATGGCTTTCATTTCTTTGACACTTCATTGTGTATGTGGTGCTGGGTTTGAACCCACATCCTTGCATATGCCAGGCAAGCACCATAACCACCAAGGCACTGCTCCAGCCCTTTTATCTGGATTTATATACAAATCTATGGAAAGGTTGTCTGAACACTAATAAAAGGAAGGTAATGCCATGTTCCGGGTAATCAATGGTAAATCTTTACTTTCAAAACTGGGATGAAATGATTTCATTCATGGAGTTTTGTGAGCGCGGTGTTTAAGCTGACATTCATTTTTGAGTTTTTATATATTTAAGGTGTACAACATGATGTTTTGACATGCACAGTGAAACGATCACCACAGTCAAGCAAGTTGACTGTTCCCGCACACAGGCGCAGTGTGTGTACAATGAAAACGTCCAAAACCTGCTCTGAGCAAATTCCCAGGAAATGTTACTGTCATCAATTGTTGTCCTCTTGCTGTACATCAGTTCCCCAGAACTATTCCACCTACATAACTGCGACTTTGTGCCCCTTTGACCAACATCCCTTCCTTTCCTCTGCACCTCGCTGCTCCTGGTAACCACATTCTTCTACTCTGTTCCTATGCACTGGACTTTTGTAGATCCCATAGATGGGTAAGATCATGCAGTTTTTTTCTGTCTGGCTTAGTTCATTTAGCATGAGGGCCTCCAGGTATTCACGTTTATCTAGAGGCAGCACACAGGATGCTGAAGAGAATGGAAGATGGAGTCGGACAGATTTTTATTTACTGATCTGAGCTCACCTGTCATCTAACAGTGTGATCTGGAACAAGTGAGCTTCTCTGAGACTTCTATTCCTCAGCACTAAAATGAGGATATTTTGCTGATCTTTAAGGTTTGGGTAAGAATTAAATGAGATAGGATTATAACACACATAATGAGTTGTTAAACACATAGAGGCTGTTCAGTAACTATTAGCTACAATTTTTATGATCTAATATAAAGGGTCTTTCTTTTAAGAAAATCACAACATGAAAAGGACATTATCTCAACACTGTGCAGTAGGACATTCCATCCAAGTTCCTTCCCCAACTGTGGCTTTGTTATTTCATGCATAGTATTTTACTTTGTGGGAAGATGGTTAACAGCAATTTGATTACCCTAATCATACTTATCATTTGGAACTCAAAACTGCTGAATGTAAAACAAAATATTCTTAGGAATCCGAATTTAAAAATAACTCAAACATCACTGTCTTCAAAATATTTTACTTGGCCACACATTTCTCCTCTACCTTGGTGGGAAGCCAGGAGGTCGGGCTTCCAGTGGTACCTCTGCCACTAATTGTGAGGGCCGCAATCATTTGCAATATGAGGGTTAAGACAAAATGACCTTTGTTATGTCTGGGAGCTGGTTCAGAATGTAACCCTACAGCAATTTGTGAGGAGAAAAAAAGTCTTTCCTCCTGTACGTGATAAATCCTTACCTTTGACAAGCTCTTCTTCACATATGAGATTCTGGCCTCATTTCCTACGGCAGCCCATACGTTGGATATGCACAAAATCAGGCCAGACTGTCACCCAGGAAAGGCACAAAGGCAACACTCTCTTAATTTGCATTGTCTAGACTAATTTTCTTATTTCCTTTGATGCCACCATGGGACCCTCACCAGCTGCCTTCCTAGAAATAATTATTAATTGTACTTGCACAAATTAGCCTCCTCCAAAATCTCCTCCAAGATCATGCTATGGTGCTGTTCTGGGAGCTTAGGGAGAGCGACTGAAGGCTGTACTATCATTCTTCTTCCAAATAGATTTCTGTAAATATACCCATGATTATATAGACCTCATGACACACCTGCTTCGTAGAATGGACTCTCCTTCTTGGGTCAGCGACTTGAGGATCACACTATATAAAATAAAGCTTGTCATATTGTTACTTCTAGATGGCATATTTGAGTTATTAGAGGGCAAAATCCAAAACAACAATTCCAAAACATTTGTGCTTGTGATATAGTGTTTTGTGAATTTTAAAGCACAAAGCTAGGCATATAGCAAAAACTTAGTAAATATTTGCTGACTGGTAATTTGGCAAGATATCTATCTTCTTAAAAGGGTTTTTGCTTCAACTAACATAAAAATAAATTTGGCTATCTCACACCACAATCCCTTTAGTAAATCTGGTTCATTTTCACTAAGCAGATTCGAGTGAGTTTAACCAGGAGTTTGTAACCTTGTCTAATGTTTCTCCAAGTAAGATCAGGGGGCTAGCTCAGTACTATAAAGCCTATATATTTGCCATTTCTTTGGCTCTATAAATACAAAGTTCCTGGCTTTCAAGCTATTTTGGCTGGAGATATTCTGGATAAATTCAGGACTGAGATCTGGGAGTTCATTTGTGATAATAGATCAATAAATTTGGGTTTAAATCATGATCAGCCAGGTACCAGGACACATTGCTTAAGTACTCTTGGCTTCGGTTTCCTCATCTATAAGGTGGAAAATATGTTAGTACATAGAATATAGAGTTATGTGTGGCTTAAGTGGGAAAATATACATCAAACACTTAACACAGTAGTAGGCAGGTAGCAAATGTTCAGTGGAATTCTGCAGCTACTGTAATTGTCATTGTTATGTAGAGGAAGACTTCATATTAAAATGGACATTGCTATACTTAGAAAGTCATCTTGGAGCACAGACATGCATCCTCACAGAAATAATATGGTTCCATCAAATGTTGGCACCCACACACCATAACTTCTCTGGCTGCAGTTCCTACTGGCATGTTCTCAAGCCACACACCAAAGAGTTCATCCACAGAGCAGCAGAAATCATCTTTCACTTAGTGCACTTTGAAATGAGACAGAGATTTACAAAATACACTACTTTTATATACTACAGTCCCCATGTCCATTGTTTTATATTTGGGGCCATAGAAATTTTAGAAGCATAGATGGTAGAAGAGAGAAAAATAATTATCTTCTTTAGTTTTATTTTAAAATATTTATCCAATTTAACTGCACTTCTGACAAACTTTTCTCATCAGATATTTCCTCTGATGCATTTAGGAAACAAATGGCAAAGTCATGTTTGGGCCCTGCTCAGCATCACACCACAGAACTGGGTGGAGGAGTCAATTTTTCACCCTGAGTAAAGCCTTCTGTTTCAAACTGGAGAATAAATTCCCATTGGATGCTAGATCATCATTACTTCTGAATCTTCCCAAAATATCTTAAGCTTTACCCTTAACCTCCAGTATTAAAATACAGCTCTGGATAAGAATGTTTACCTTCTCATTCAATGCACTGCTTAAAAAGCACAAAATTAAGCTTTCCCCAATTATTATCAAATATCAAGTTTGAAAGAAAGAATCCACCGTGTCAAATGTACAGCATATTGATCCATCATGCAGGAGCAGCCTCAGTCTCTTCAGCTGGACCCAAGAAGCACAGAGCGTTTTGACGGTTAATTGATGATATTTTGTTATTTGGGGAGAGGTGTCACTCTTGTCTTCATTTTTTAAATCTGCTACTCATACAAGCAATGTCTTTGCCCCTCAAAGTGTGGTCTGAGGAGCTCAGAAGAATGCAGAGTCTCAGGCCCCCTCCCAACTTAAAGAGAACGATTCTGCATTTTAATAAGATGCCCCCAGGTGCATTTTGAAATCTGGAACAAAATAGGTCAACCTCATATCTAGGTTTCCCTCGCCACCGTCTTTGCCCACATTCAAACTAATTCAAATGGAGTTATTAATTTCCTACAACTACTTGTTGTTTTTTGACCCTAGTGGTAAATGATCAATAAGGTGCTGTTCACCTTCCACAAGTTATGGCTCCTTAGACCTTTTTCATGGATTTTTCTTTCTTTTTTTTTTTTTTTTTTTAGTTATCAATATTCTTTTCAAAAATTGTCCTATTTCCCTAAGAACCATGAAAATTCCCTGTGCAAAGAAATTGCCTACTTATTTCAGCTTTAAACAGAATATTTAATGAATAGTTATTGAGTATATGTGTTAACATTTTAAGGTCAACCCACAGCTTTTTATCAAATGCTATGTATAGCTAAAATGTAGTTTTGCTTCTTGGCTTCATTTTAGGGTTATAGGAGCAGAGGGGAAAGTCCAGAGCAAGAGAATGGGATCTGCCGAGGCAACAGTTCAAAGAGCCAAGGTCGCTCGTAGATTATTTGACCAAAATTGTTTATTGCCCCATTCTTTCACTTCTTGGACAGCTTAACAGGCCACATAGAACAGATCACTTTCTGGTAGGTAAAAGGAATTTCTAGCCAAGAAAACTAAAATTGCCAAATTGTATAGGGAAAGAAAAATAACACAACTCTCACTCAATTTATTTCATTCAGGATAGGATTTTGAAGGAAGCAATGATCCTTTGTGCCCAGGGCTGCTCATTTGAGCACTGCATCTGAACTCTCTGAAGATATTTTGTTTCTATTTGGATTCCAGGCTGCTAAAATACAGTCCTCCCCAGGCAAATGTACAAGAACATAGCATATCTATTTTTTTAAAAAAAGAGAGAATCAATTTTATTTAGTTTTTTATGTGGCTTTTGATTCTCCAAGACTTCGATGTGTACATGGTGCTGGGGTTTGAACACACGTCCTCGAGCATGCCAGGCAAGCACTGTAACTGCTGAGTCACTGCTCCAGCCCAGAATATACATATTTTGTCCTTGAATGGCTCTCATTAAAGAGTAATCAATAAAATAAGATGTTATATACATTATTTCAAAGATTTAATCTGTAACAAAAGTGAACTGATGTGATACTTTAAGAATTATTGGAAAATACACCTAAATTTAATGTATGAACTAGTTTATGGATGTCATGGAACCATTTTAAATACATACATTCTATATCTATATCTATATATATGGGAGGGAGAGAGAAAAAGGGAGAGACTATATATATTCTTTACATATGTGTATATATATATATATATGTTTACATGTACTCATAATTACATTTAGTTAATGAAGAAAACAAATCTTATAAAGTTATGTGTATAATCACTATGTGGTAGGAAAATTGTATTTCATATTACTCTTTTTCTTAATATTTTAAAATTTCAAAATTTGAAAATGAGCAGCCTCTAAATTGCCCAATATAAGTTCTGTATCTTCCTAGATAATGGCAAAGGTTGTAAATGGCATGACTATTAAAACCTTTAGATAAATATGCAGACATCCACAAATTCACCTTTTTAAATTTAGCATGAAAGATAAGGTAAGGTGATTCATTTACTCTCCAAGGTAATTCCATCTACTGTCATATTATGTAGTGCTTACATAACACACAAGGATCATGATTGTGCATTTGCCTCATGTATTCTTAAAAACAAATCTAATTTCAAAGATTACATAATCAAATCACAATAGAGTTCCACAATTTTCAATTTAACAAAATATTTTTTAAAAAATTGCATCGTAGAGGAACAAATTTTCCCAGATAATGAACTACCAAGAAGTAATTTTGGAAAGTATCTATTTACAAACTAAGAATGCAGATTTTAATGTTTAGAAATATACACTGTGATGGATAGGATTCTATTTACAGAGTATATGTTTTGATTTCCTAAGAGCTATAAATCCCCACAAGACCAAGAATGAAGATGTACTGACAATCTGATCCCAGATGGATCATTCCTACCAGCAAGTTATACCCTCCACTCACAATCACAGGAGCAGGTAGAGTTTATGATATAACATTTGCAATGATGCTTGTGAATAATTAGAAATTTGGGAGAAATAAGATATATTGATGAAAAAAGCAAGGAAAAAGAATTTTCTCAGATCCAAAAACTGTGGTACATATATATACCTTGGAATTTTACACAGCAATTAGAAACAATGATATTGCTGCCTTTGAAGGTAAATGGATGGCTATGGATAAAATTATGCTGAGTGAAATCAGCATAACCCAGAGTACCAAGGGTCAATTGTCTTCACTCATCTGCGGAGGCTGGAACTAGACCCTGGCCATTGAGAAAAGAGGTCTATTATCACATGATAAATCTGGATAAGTTGTAACGTTATACAACCTAATACATTTTTAGAAATGTTTTGGGAAGGGGAGGGGAGGGATAAGGGTGGAAAATTGGGGGGTACTCTGGGGAAATATCTAATCTTCAGAATCTGTATTCATATATTATTTCATTAAAAACATATGATTGTTCAACAAATTTCTCAATAAAACAAAAAGAATTTTCTCAGCACATAAAATAATATAAATATAAAGAATATATAAAATGTATAATATTCTCAGCACATAAAATAATATAAAGAATGGCCCAACAAATTAGAATTTGAAATTTGGAATACAAAAAAAAAATCCAAATGCTGAATATGAATCAAACAGTGTCTTCTAATCAGAGAAATAACGAGTAGTTGCTAGAGGAATATTTGCCTCTACATATTCAAACATGAAACCACATATCTTCAACATTATTCCTTCCCAGGAATAATCCAGAAGTGGTGAACAAGTTTATAACCGTGCCACAGATGCTCATGGGAATTCTCTTGAAAAAGGTGAGTCACATCACAAAAATTAAAAGGAGATGCATATAATCAATAAATAACTATCAAAATGACACAAATTGAAAGGATTTATAGTGGTGAGAGTAGATAAAATATGGTGGGAATGTAAATTCATGTAGCCAAAATATAGATGGTTTAACATCATCTACTAAAATTGCAGATGTACATAACCTACAGTTCTACATTCCTGCCATTTCTGATACCCAATAGAAATATAGGGGCTGGAGCAGTGGCTCAGTAGTTATGGTACTTGGGTGAAAGAAAAAGACAAAGAATATGTGCTATACAATTCACCTATATAACTTCACACTTATAAAAAAAGGAATCTGACTAGACATGAAGAGTAGCTACCTTTGGAGATGACAGGCTAGAACCTGGCTAGGGGGTGTGAAGACAGTTTGCACAGTACTTGTTTGACCCACATGGGATTTATGCTGGTGCTTATTTCATGATAATTCGTTGCACTATACATTTTTGTTCAGTTCAATCTTATTTATGTTTGGGTATATTTCACACAATAAAAGCCAAATAGAAGAAATGGAAAATGTTACAGTAACCAAACTCATTTTATGTGTAAACAAAGCATTATGACTCACATGGGTTTATTATCCATTAATCTGTTGTTACCCTTAACACAAAGCAACTCTTGCTGTTTTGTGGAAATACCAACTTGAGAGGACCCTAGAGTTATCTTTATTGCTATGTCATGATGCTCTTCACATAAGGTGCAGCCACTAAGCTTTGTATCTTAAATTACAATAATCAATAAATAATCACAATATAGAATTGGGGTTGGAGGGAATTGGAGGATTATTTTCGAAAATTAAAACTTTTTTCCTTATTCTTTGAGTTCCAAGGCAGGGAGGTTAATTGAAAGGGTATTTGGTTTGGCCTCCCAATGATATGTGGTTCCTGGCTGCCAAAACCTTCAGGAACATTCTAAATGATATAAACCTAAATGAACATAAACAATAAAATAATACATAAATAATATATAAATATTATATAAATATAATATAATATAACATATATAAATATAAAATAATATATAAATAATAAATACCTAGAGACTTGGAGGACATTATGGTATTGAGGAATAAAGTAGTAACAGTTTAATTGTGAGAGACTGGAGTAGGAACTGAGGAATGAGAGAGAAGAAGGGACAGCAAAAGGAACAGAACATAGCTGATCATCTTCCGGGCCTTCACTAACCGATACCGATGCACTAAGGCTTCACTATCAGTATTAACCACTTTATTAATTGACTGTTATATGAATGTATCCATAAATTAAATTGCATTAACGAATCCATTAATGTGATTTAATTTGCATGGCAATTTTTCTTCTAGGAAAGACTCATTAATAAGTTTACCCTTTGCCTGTCTAACCAAATTTTGAGATTTTATCCTCATTCCTGCCTCACAGGAAGTACCAGGATATACATAAATTCAGAATCTTGGTTTCCATTTTGAATCCAGTATGAGCTCTTAGAAGTTGAACAAAGATATCCAGGGTTCAAAGTCCATCCTGGTACGAAGAGGAGGAAGAAAAGATGCTGCAGGCACAGTTGATGTGAACATGGTGGTGCTAGATCTGAGATAGTTGTTTATCCTTTGCTACTTTTTTCTTTTTAAGTTTGGGAAATTTTGACGTTTTGGTACATGGTCATAGAAACACTCTAAATTCTCAATCTAGTTTCTTTTTTTTTTAAAGAGAGGGATAGTAAAAATGGCATTCATCCCACCGTCACTGACTCTCAGAAGCTCCTGATTTTCACCTCACCCTGAAGGACAGCACCCGGATTCCCATGGTAGGACATAGCACCCAGTGTGGGGGTATATTATTCCCTGCTAACTCTTTAACTCCAAAGGAATAACGCGGTCCACTAAGGAATATAAAGGAGATCTTAGGGGAGTCCACGGCATTCTACCCCACACCCGGGGGGAGGGGAGCTACTCTGGAGGGGAGGAACCGGAGCGAGGGAGCGAGTTTCCTAACCACACACCCTAACCTGGCTGGCTGCGAACTCACTGATCTGACTGCTCATAATTTACCTAATCTTGCATAAAGTGCTGGGAATTAATTGTTCACATTAGCTCACATTAGGAAACTTGCAGCTATTTGTGCAGCAGCGCACCACTGTGACGTTTCCCTGAGGGCAGGGCGGGTCGCCCAGCACCATTTTACAGGGCCTCAGTCCCCAAGATCAGAAACAGAAGTTACCCCCCCAACACCAACTAGCCATCTGCCCTGGGGGCTGTAGGGATCTGCCATTCACCTGTCCTGCTCGCAAACCTCTCGATTGGCGAACTTCTGCCCTTAGAACCACCCCCCTTCTCACCCAAATAGGAGGAGCCTGTGAACAGAACTTGCTCCAGCAGGGAGCACCCCTCTAGAGGGGATCCTCTGCTTCAGCTTCTGCTTGAAATCTGCCTCAGGAAGTTTTGAATATGTGGGGCTGCTCGGGCTTCACCTTAGCATCTGAGCTCCTTGCATAGCCAAGGCTGCGTAGGCCTGGACCTCTCTAGCAGGGTTCCTCCTAGTGCTTGCAACTGAGAATCACATAAGCACTGGCATGATCTAGTCCATCTTCTGAGGGTTTCAGCCAACCCCACAGAGCAGCTCTTGGGACTCCGGAAGATCACAAGTCACGCAGAGTGGGTCACCAGTGATCCTGAGGAAGCGAGTCTCAGGCTGGCCACTCTCCTTGGATCAGTCAGAAACCCACACATCTACAATAGGATCAACTCGATTGTCTACAACTTCTGAGCCCCAGGTCCAAGAAATATCTAGAGTGCGAATTGGACAGAAAGCAACCATCTCAGGATTACAGCCCAGGGAGAGCTGAATACCCCTTTGCAACAGAAAATTTTGAGGAGACTCTCTAAGAAAATCCAGGCCACCAGACTCAACCAATTTGTTTCTTCCCAGACAAGCTCAACTCCAAAGAATCCCCAGCCTGATGTCAGATTTGAATGCACCCGCCCCATGATAAATACTGCCTGACCTAAGGGCCAGAAAATCTCAGAACTGTACCAACTAGTTTTGTGGGTTTTTTTTCTTTTTCATTTCTTCATTTTTTTTCCTTTTACTATTTTTAAAAATTTTTTTTAATGGGAATCCAGCTAGAATATAATATTTTCAAATTTTTAACATTACTGTGGGTTTTTTGGGGTTTTTTTTCTTCTTTTTCCTCTGCACCTTTCTTGCCTTACCAATAATACTTAATTTTGGTGTCAGTGGATGTAAATACTTATCTGTGTGTACGTATTGGTGATTGGCTCTTATTTCTTTAGGTCTTATTGAACCCTACTGCTAACCTCTTCCTCCACTGTACTCTGGTAATCCCTAAATATAAGCATCTTTCTCTCATTCTCACCCCAAGTCTTTACCCTACCCGCACCCTAGTCCTATGTCTTCCTTAGTCCTAATAGAATAACCTACTCCCTCCTAATCCCTAGTTCCCCTATACTCTAAAGCAGGTGTGATTTTATACCTCCCCAATTCACTTCCTTGACTTCCTAGTCATTCCTTCTCCCCAATTTCAGAGAGACCCTAATACCTGAAGAAATTGACACGCTTCAAAATGGGTACTTTCTTGGTATCATACTACACAGTGAGAATTCTCTCAAAGAAAGCTGCTACTATTGGTGCTAATCATCAGCTCTACTGTTTTAGTTGAAACAGACTAGTATTTGCACCTATAGCCTCTCAAATTCTCACAGAACGTCTGGCATTCTTTAGGTCTATATTGAATGAATAGCTCCTCTTCACAATGAAGCAAAGTCAGAAGAAGCTCCAATTACTCCAACAAGAGTTACAAGGCTGAAATAAAAGACAAGCTCTCTGACTCAGAAAATGAGGAAAAGAGGAAATAACTCCCCTCAACTCCAGGGCTCTCCACCCAAGGACCCCATAGCCAGGGCCCTAGATGAAAACCAAAGACATTGTATCAGCGTTATGATTAGTAATGTAATCAAAGAGTTGAGAGAGGAAATAAGGAAAGAGATCAAAGACCAATTTCAAGAGATGAGAGACATTCTACAAGGAAATTAAGGATCAATTCCAAGAGATGAAAGATCAGCTGTACAAGGATATTGACATTCTTAAAAGAGATGTAGCAGAGCTAACAGGATTGAAAAACACGGTTAACCAATTCAAATCCTCACTGGAAGACACCAACACCAGAGTAAACTCCACTGAAAATAGAACTTCAGCGCTCGAAGAACGAGTATCGGACAATGAGGATCGCCTAAACAATGTAGAAATCAAAGAAGAAAAACAAGATAAACAGCTTATTTTACATAGTCAGAACTTCCAAGTAATATTTGATGAGATGAGGCATAATAATCTGAGAATCATTGGCCTGGAGGAAAACTCCGAACAGCAAACAAGGGGATTCAGGAATCTTTTAAGCAAAATCATAAGTGAGAACTTCCCTCATTTTGCTATTGATCCGGAATACCACATCCAAGATGCGTATAGAACACCAAATAGACCTAATCAGTGGAGAAACTCACCAAGACATATCATTTACAAATAGAATAACAGAGAAATTAAAGAGAGAATTCTAAAAGCTGTTAGAGGAAAGCCCCAAATCACATTCAGATCACTATGGATTTTTCAGAACAAACAATGAAGGCCAGAAGAGCTTGGAACAATATCTTTCAAGTGTTAAAAAATAACAACTTTCAACCAAAGATAATATGTCCGGCAACACTCAGCTTCAAATGTGAAGGGGAATAATACTTCAATGATAAACTCAAGCTAGCAAGATACATGAACACAAATCCTGCTCTATAGAGCATTCTCAAAGATGTTCTCCATTTAGAAAATAATGTCAACGATATGCTAAATCCTTAAACAAGGGCGAGTCAATAATCATACTATACAAAAGCTGACCTTCAAGATGACTCAAAACTCTGTAATAGAAACAAAGTCTGTGAATCAGCCTCCCATATCTATTCTATCCTTGAATGTGAATGGTCTCAATGCCCCAATTAAAAGACAGACTGACCCACTGGATCAAAAAACAAAATCCAACAATATGTTGCCTGCAAGAGACACATTTGACACTCAAAAATAGACACAGGCTGAAAGTGAAAGGATGGCAAAATGTCTACCAGGCCTGTGGCCCAAAAAAGCAAGCTGGTGCAGCTATTCTAATTTCTGACAAAATTAATTTCCAACTAAAACTAGTCAGAAAGGACAAAGAGGGTCACTTTATCATACTAAAAGGGACAGTTCACCAAGAAGATATAACGATAATCAACATTTATGCCCCCAATTACAATCCCCCCAAATATATGGAAAAAATACTTAAGGGCATTAATCCCTTCATTGATCTCAACACAATCATCCTGGGGGACTTCAATACACCACTATCAACTCTAGACAGATCATCAAAACAAAAAATCAATAAAGATGTCTCCAATCTGAACTACTCTATTAATCAATTGGGTTTAACAGATATTTACAGAATATTCCATCCTAAGACAGCTGAATTTACCTTCTTCTCCTCAGCACATGGATCCTTCTCTAAAAGAGACCACATCCTAGTTCACCGGGATAATCTTAGCAAATATAAAAAGTGGAAATAATCCCATGTATTCTGTCACATCATAATGCTATGATATTAGCAATCAACAACAAGAGAAACAACAGAAACTATTCAAGTACTTCTAAATTGAATAATTACCTCTTAAATGAAGGATGGATAAAAGAGGAAATGAGAACAGAGATTAAGAAGTTTTTGGAATTGAACGAGAATGAGGAAACAACATACCGAAACTTCTGGGACAGTATGAAGGCTTTCTTAAGAGGTAAATTTATAGCACTGCATGCATACATCAAAAACCTAGAAAGAGATCAGATTAATAGCCTTATGCTTCAAGTCAAACGACTACAAAAGGAGGAAAAGCCCAACCCTAAATCTAACAGAAGACAGGAAATTACCAAAATCAGAGCTGAAATCAATGAAATTGAGAACAAAAAAGCTATTCAATCTATTAACAAATCTAAGAGTTGGTTCTTTGAAAGAGTCAACAAAATCGACAGACCCCTTGCCAAACTCACCAAAAGGAAGATCGAAATGAAGCAAATCAACAAAATCAGAGACGAAAATGGGGATA
This sequence comes from Aplodontia rufa, assembly GCA_004027875.1. NCBI lineage: Eukaryota > Metazoa > Chordata > Mammalia > Rodentia > Aplodontiidae > Aplodontia > Aplodontia rufa. The sequence goes on along the minus strand of PVKS010002897.1, from coordinate 86,155 downwards.
TCACCACAGACTCATCCAAGATACAGAAGATTATCAGAACCTATTTTGAAAACTTATACTCTGCCAAATTTGATAACCTGGAGGACATGGACAGGTTCTTGAACACACAAGACATCCCCTCTTTAACACAGGAGGACATTGAAAACCTCAACCAACCAATCACAGAAAGTGAAATTGAAGCAGCAATCAAAGCTCTCCCAAAAAAGAAAAGCCCAGGTCCGGATAGATATACGGCAGAATTCTACCAAGCCTTCACAGAAAATCTTACAACGATCCTGTACAAGCTCTTCCAGGAAATTGATAGAGAGGGAACACTCCCAAACACTTTTTATGAAGCAAATATCACACTGATTCCAAAGCCCAACAAAGACACATCAAGGAAAGAAATCTACAGACCAATTTCCCTGATGAACATTGATGCAAAAATCCTAAATAAAATTTTAGCTAATCAGATACAAAAGCACATTAAAAAGATAATTCATTATGATCAAGTGGGCTTCATTCCAGGAAAACAAGGCTGGTTCAACAAACGCAAATCAATAAATGTAATTCACCACATAAACAGAATTAAAAACAAAAATCATATAATCATCTCAATTGATGCAGAAAAGGCCTTTGATAAAATTCAACACCACTTTATGCTCAAAACTTTGGAAACAATAGGGATCAAGGGAAGATACTATGTCAGATACATTTAAGACAGACCCATAGCCAACATTATCCTCAATGGAGAAAAACTGAAAGGATTTCCACTGAATTCAGGTATTAGACAAGGCTGTCCACTCTCCCCTCTCTTGTTCAATATAGTCCTTGAAACCCTAGCCAGAGCCATCAGGCAAGACAAGGAAATGAAAGGTATTCGTATAGGAAAAGAGGAAGTTAAGTTATCTCTATTTGCAGACAACATGATTTTATACCTAGAAGACCCAATAACATCGGTCAGAAAACTCCTAGCGCTTATAGGTGATTTTAGCAAAGTAGCCGGCTACGAGATCAACTCCAGTAAGTCGCTAGCTTTCCTTTACTCCAGCAACAAATCCGCAGAAGAAGAAATCAGGAAATCTCTCCCATTCACCATCACTTCCAAAAAAATGAAATACTTGGGCACTAACCTTACAAAGGATGTTAAGGACCTCTTCAAAGAAAACTATTAAACACTAAAAAAAGAAATTACACAAGACCTGAGTAGATGGAAAAACATTCCATGCTCATGGTTAGGCAGAATCAATATAATAAAGATGGCCATTCTACCCAAAGCCCTATACAGATTCAATGCAATCCCCATCAAGATACCTATGGCATTCTTCACAGATATAGAAAAAGCAATTCTCAAGTTCCCAGACTAGCCAAAACATTAGTCTATAGAAAGGAAGAAATAGGGGGTATCTCGATCCCTTACCTGAAATTATACTACAGAGCCGTAGTAGCAAAAACAGCATGGTATTGGTATCAAAACAGAACCAAAGACCAGTGGAAGACAATAGAAGACCCTGAGACAAACCCCCATATCCTTAACTATTTGATATTTGATAAAGGGGGAAAAAGTGTAGTGTGGAAGAAAGACAGCCTGTTCAACAAATGGTGTTGGACAAACTGGACAGCCATATATAGACAACTGAAGCTGGATCCTTATCTTTCGCCCTGCACAAAAATTAAATCAAAATGGATCAAAGACCTGGATATTAAGCCAACAACTTTAAACTTCCTAGAAAAAGAAGTGGGGTCATCACTACAGCATATAGGAATCGACAGCTACTTCCTTAACAAAACTCCCATGGCTCAAGCTGTAAAATCAAGAATAAATGAATGGGATGCAATTAAACTAAAAAGTTTCTGCACAGCCAAAGATCTAGTCAAGAACATCAAGAGAGAACCTACAGAATGGGAGAAAACTTTTGCCTGCTACACCTCAGACAGAGGGCTAATATTCAGAATATACAGGGAACTAAAGAAACTAAAGTCCAAACTCACAAATAATCCAATTGATAAATGGGCTAAAGAACTCAAAAGGAACTTCTCTCCGGTGGAAGTCCAGAAAGCCCATAAATATATGAGAAAATGCTCTACATCATTAGTGATAAGAAATGCAAATCAAAACTTCAATGAAATACCACCTCACTCCTGTTAGAGTGGCAAAAATGAAGAATACAAACAACGACAGATGCTGGAGGGGCTGTGGGAAAAGAGGAACACTATTACACTGCTGGTGGGACTGCAAACTGGTTCAGCTACTATGGAAAGCTGTATGGAGAATCCTCAAAAAATTAAGGATGGAACCACCTTATGACCCAGCTATCTCACTCCAGGGAAGCCGATGTCATTCTTCCAAGAGATACCCATTTAATGCATGAGTTCTTCTGGGGGAAACTGCAACAGGTGAAACCCAAAGTGGTCATCCATGTTTTGGCATTACCCTTGGATAACAAAGTATATATACATTGATTACTGTTGGTTTGATAATGTTTCCCCCTCAATTGTATCTCTATATACTTCTAATAAAAAAAAAGTAAAAATAAAAGGACTAAGCAGAAAAAAAAAGAGAGGGATAGTGAGAAAGAAAGGGAGAATCAATTTTATTTAGTTTTTCATGTGACTTTTGTTGCTCCTACACTTCGTTGTGTACGTGGTGCTGAGCCACTGCTCCAGCCCCTCAATCTAATTATCTTTCACAGGGATTATATTTGCAATTCATTTTATAGTTTCCTCTCTGAAAGCTCAGGGTATTCCTTGGAGTGTTGACCTCAAATTCCCACCCCTGAGTCCCACCCTGTACACAGGGTAAAAATGAGATGCATTTTTGGGGGGAGCAGAGTGTCTCACACTGCTCTTTGGAATCTTTTCACTTGCTCTCATTCAGAGAACATTATATCTCATTTATCTCTACAGTGAGTCGAATAAATCCATTGCAATTTCAACTCTTTCATTCCTGGCAACTAAAAATAAACAAAAATAAGCAAACAAAAATCAATGAAAAAGTAATAAACCAACCTTCATTTCTTGGTTAAAGAATTTTAGGTTTTGACCGAGGCAGCGATTCTCAGTGTATTGTGCAAGAACACTGCACAGACCATTTGCAGGAGCATGCAGGGCGGTGGGTGGGGGCTGCTGGAATTCTGGGGCTCCAGATGGGTCGCTGCCTTAGAAAGAGAAGGCTAAAACAGAGATAGTTGGAGAAATGGACATATGCCCTCAGAGAGAAAGAAAATATATGAGGTAACATTATTAACATCAATGAATGTTACAAAAATAAGCCAAGAAGAAAGGTTTTTATGGAGTGATATCTGTAGGGATTTTTTTTTCTGATGAAGTGGAACCTGAACTGAGCTCTGAAATTATAAGTTCTGACCTATCAAGAATTTTTGTGTTGGGGTTTATTAATCAAGGATAGGACGGTGCTTACTTACCTTCTGTTCTTTCTTCCTTGCATGTGGCTCACTCCTCCTTCCCTAATTGCTACCCTAACCTCTCACTTTTTACCATTATGATTTGATTTCTCAATGACACCAATACTCCTCCTCCAAATACCTAGAATGAGTATTTATTTATATATTTGGACAGTTTTTCTTTTGTTTGTTTGTTTGGTTGGTTGGTTGGTTGGGTTTTGGTACTAGGGATCAAACCCAGGGTCTCACACAGGCTAGTAAGTGCTCTGCCACAGAGCTATATTATCAGCCCTGTTCATGTTTTCACAATCAAGAACCAGGGAAATAGGAGCAATACCAAGACAAATGCCCCTTAATTACACTTCTGTAAGATGTAGACCCTGAGATCATCTGCCTGATAATCTGCCCGGTGGGGGCCAGTAAGCTTTAGATTCCTTGGGTCTGTGGGAAGGGGAGGCTATAAGCAGAGGACCACCAGGTGTAGCAGGAGCTGGATTTTAAAGCAGACAGAAAGCTCATAAGCATACCAGGACACTGCTTAACAGCTGAGGTCACCAGCAGATCTGAGTACAAGAGTAGCCAACCCAATTGGACAAAACTATAAATGATTGGTAACAGATTCTTCCTTTTGTGGAAGATATCAGGACTGTAAGCATATTTAACATTTTCAGAAAGGAGAAAAGATGAGGAAGTTAGCTGAGGAAGATGTCGCACTGCTCCTTAAGTTTTCCTGTTCATCTTCCTGTTCATCTTCCATTTGGCAGACAAACCTAGCCAAAGAACTTTGCCTGGCAGCTCTCATATGAGGCTCTGTACTAAGACGTCTATATACTAGCATATTAACACTGTACACAGGAATTTGTAAATCTGATAGACCATAATGTAGTTTAGTCAATATAACTATCGACAGAAATAATTTATAAGCAATTGCTCATTTGCCCTTGAGTATCTGGGAACCCCAAAGAGGGACAGAGAGACAGAGAAGCATTTTTCATGCTGACGATGAAAGCTTTAGAACAGACAGTCTCTGGTTCTAGGGATGTCTTTATCTGGAGATCTTAACCTTTGATGTCGAAGCCAGTCTTCCTCTTACCTGAATACTGAGAAATGCTAAGAAATGCTGGTTTCTGTAGTCACCTTTCTTGCTTCAAAAAGATAAGCTTCACTTTCATCTATTTCCCACATGGGTTCTCTATGATTTTGTTGGGGGAATGCAGGGGAGAGGAGAATCTTGCTACTTTAAAAATGAAAATATCGGGCTGGAGCGGTGGCTCAGCGGTTTCGGCGCTTGCCTGGCAAGCACAAGGACCCGGGTTCGAACCCCAGCACCACGTACACAACTGAGTGTTGGAGCAACTAAGGCCATGTGAAAAACTAAATAAAGTTGTTTCTCTCTTTCTCTCTCTCTCTCACTGTCCCTCTTTCTTAAAAAAAAAAAAAAAAATGAAAATATCTATGAAAAACCTCTAGAAAACACTCCACCCCATGCTTCCTTCTCATCTCAAATCAGAAGCAACTCACCACAACTAAAATGAACAGGTTCTTTTCATTTTTTATCACACACAAGGCCAGAAGAGCACTAATTCCTCAGTTAGGGAAAAAAATCATTCTCTATAAATATATGTGCATTGAAATCAATGATGTTCTGAATCTATTTTTTAAAGTACATTGTATACAGATTAAGAGTGTTTTAGTAGTGTTGAAGGGCAAATTAAAACAGGGATGTTTTCTCTTTAAACATAAGATAATAAGAATAAAAGATTCTTAATACTGTATATTCACTGTAAGGCTCATGGAGACTAATACCAAAGATCAGAGAAAACTAGCTAGTATTTTACCAAAGTGCTGACATGTGGTCTAGCTTGGGTCTTGGGGGTAGTTTTTGAATCCTTCTGAGCCTCACTGTTTTTCATTTTTTATATGGAGTGCTGAAATAGATGATCTCAAAGTCCTTACATAATTTTAAATGTAGCGATACTTTGTCTTGGAAAAACTTCTTTTCTGATTACCAAGTAATAAAACTTAGATAAAAGAAATAGTAATAAGATATACATTGCCAATAAGTAAAAAATGCATGGATGACTTCAGTATATATGCTTAAAGGTGATGCACACACACACACACACACACAGCCATAACAACTACAATAAACGCAGCGGGATCTCCCTTTCTGCTTTATCTCTCTAAAGAATATATGAGCTCGTTTCCTGTTTTAGTATTTAAGTGCTTAACAATTGAGGTTCTGGCAACTAAAAATGTACAGGCAGCAGCTCTATTTTTCTCAGAATCAAGTGAAACTGAACAGGCAATTAAAAGTTACTGAACTGCAAGGTACGAATACTTCCCTGCTCTGCTGCTGGGTTACTAAAGAGGGGAGATGATGGAAATCATCTTTAGAATTAAGACAGAAAGATGGAACATAGCAGTCTGCTCTAAAATGGAACCTATAAACATTAGACATAATCAGCAGCACTTCAATCATGCTCTTTACTCACAGTTAGATGGAAGATTACACAAAACAAATGTGCAATGTTCAGATCTGTGGCATTGCTGGTTAACAGAAGGCATTTCCCTCCCAGCCCACACAGTGATCCAAATTCTCTCCTGTACAGTCAGTGCCCGCCTGGCTTACAAACTGGCTGTGCTCCAAGAGTCCATTTGTAAGCTAGTTATTCCAAGCTCTGTATTCAGTTTCCCATAGAATTAATATTACAAATGGTGCTCAGGTTCCTAGGCTAATCCACATAGGCTAGTTTATTAATAGATATATTAACGAAGGACACCATCAAGAGTACCATGGGAATTAATACCACATTAATATTTCTTTTGAAATTGTATTCAGTGGTCAATCTAGGAAGAATGAGAATAGTTCTCCTTTTATGAAAATTACAGTTGATAGTCACTACACTTGAAAAAATGATAGCTGAGAGGACAGTTTTAAAACTTTCAAGAAATCAATCAGGACATTAGGGACCAGAGATCAAGGGTGGGGGGGAAGAATTGATACGAACCTGGGAAAGCAGGAAATGGCATGAGGTGGAAGAAGTGGCATTAGGATTTCTAAGCATAAGTAGAAAATGACGAGAATATGGAGGAAAGGATGTATAGGGCACTCTTCCGTATGGAAGAGTATGGATTCTTCTGTATGGGTTCTTAGGTAGCAGGTTGATGGTTCTATTGTCCAGGATGAAGTCTATTTCCCATAATCAGTAGAAATGTTGGAAGTAGAGGGTTTGGTGAGTTAGGATGTAGAGAGAAAATACACAGTGGAAAATTGGGAAAGTTACAGCATATTTTCAATTCCAACTGGACTCATATCTGTCATCTGCCCTGCTGTTGAAGACTCTGCCCAGGAACTTGCACTTTGGGAATGCATATGAACCAAAACAATGAAGTGGGATTGAAAATGTAAACTTTAGGAGCTCAAATATCAAACAGCAATGAAATGAATAGGAATGTGGAAGACAAATGAGGGAAGATTTCTTGATATATTCAGCCAGTACAACCATTTGCAAAAATGACTAACTTGAAATTAGATTAAGCAATCTTTGAGGCTCTCCTTGGGACAACAGAGAGCATAATCAAAAAGCTAAATATAGCAGACTGATAACGGATACTCTATGATAAAATATGAAGAACACTCTTAAAAGTTATTTCACTGGTACAAGTAAAAACAATTATCCTGGTTATAATTTGATAGTAGGAAGGAGTAATATATAACATACACATACTATGATATAATGTTCTCTTCTGATGTAGCAGAAAAGATGAGTCTGCAGAAAACACACCCTCCTCTAAGTATGAAATGATAGGACTGAGATTTAAGAAAATCAAGTAATAAATACCAAAACATCAATCAGAAATTATTAGGTAAAGTAAAAACTATTACTATGGAATCCAGCATCTACTGCGGGAGTTATTCCAAGTAACATTTTTTTTTCCTGAAACATCATCAAACTTCAATTAATTCTAGTTCCTCAACACTACAATTAGAAAATACAATCAGAAATAACACTATTTGTTTTCAGGGTATATGAGAACATGTTTAAAGAGAATATTGGAGTTCCATTTGCTGTCCATATGGTGAATTAGCTGTTTGGAAGCTTTTTTTCCTAGTGTACAATTAAAAAGGACTGATATACTATGAAAGACAGGTTAAGAGATATGGAAGAGGTAATGAAAAGATCCAAAATACATGTAATAGCTGTTCCAGAATGAGAGGAGAAAGAGAATGCAAAAGAGGCTGGTAATTTTACATTATTGATTAATTACACTAATTTTAAGTACTATCCTCTTAAGTACTACTATTTCCTCTATGTGATTTCAAAAACAGACAAACTAAACAACATATGATTTTGTGATACCTACATCTGTGGTAAATTCTTTTTAAAGGTAACACAAAATTCAGGATGTAGGTCTCCCTAGGGGAAAGAAGAGGGGCATATGCAGTGCTTCAGAAATTGGTAATGTTTTGATTCTTAGGTCAATTTATAATTATACTTCATCAGTCCACATATATGTGTTATCAAATTTTCTAATGAAGGGAGCCCAGTGAATCCAGAGCAAGAAAAATAAAAAGAAACTCTTGCCTAGACATACATATAGTAATGAAATAGAAGAACACACAGTAAATGGTCCTAAAAATAAGAAAAATGAAAGAGTAGTCAGAAAAAAAAAGATTAGATTTTCAATTCCTCAACACTTCCAATGAAAGTCAGAAGCCAATGAGATGACATCTTCAAAGTATGAGAGACAACAGATGCTCTGTTTCAATTCTTTATATCCGGGGAAAGAACTTTTCAAAATGAAGTTAAAACAAAAATGTTTCAAATAATCAAAAAGCCAGATAATTCAATATCAAATGATCCTCACTAATGAAACTTCTAAATAACGTACATCAAAAAAAAAGTGAAATGATCCAAAAAGAAAGACGAAAGATGGAAGCAGGAAAGTAAAGAAATTAGTAAACATCTAGGAAAACCCAAATAAAGAAGACCTCTGCAGAAGATGTTAACAGCATCCAATTTATAGGGTATCAACACTAAAATTAAGCTACCGGTAACACGTCATTCTAAAGCAATTATAAAAAGAAAGCAACCAAGGTTCCTTTTATGATTTGGGAGGAAGATATTAGTTAATTATAGATTTTTTAAACCTTCAGTATCCATGTTTTATATTTAATGATTTCAAGGTAGAAAAATACCTCTTAAAAACAAAAAAACATCAACAGGGGCTGAAGCCTTGGCTTGGCGGTTACCGCGCTTGCGGGCATGCACAAGTATACAGGTTCAAAACCCAGCAACACATACATAATGAAGTCTCGGAGCAACAAAAGCCATATGAAAAAATAAATAAAAAATATTTCTCTCTTTCTCTTTCTTTCTCACTATCCCTCGCTCTTAAAAAAAAAAGACATCAACATTCAAATTAAAAAGGGAAATATTATTTGACTACATTAAAACAAAGAACTCCTTTTCATTAACAAATGACATAAAAGACAGAAAAATCAAGCCCCAAAGTAAAAGACTATATCTAGAAAATATAATAAATTCCTAAGGATCAATAAGGACAAGATCAATTGTAATTTTAAAAGTGGACCAAAAATGTGAAGAGATATTTCACAGTAGAAGAAACACAAACAACCAAAAACATGTAGAAACATGCATGGCTTCGCTAGTAGCCAGGAGAACTGAAATTAAATCACAATGGGATACCAATATACATTCACCAGATTTGCTAAAATTAAATTTAGCAGTGGGGGGTCACGTTCACGTCCCAATGGAGAGAGGGAGAAGAGTAAGTGAATTCCCTAGGAAAGTTAACATAACATACGCGTTCTGTATGCAGTATATCTACTCCAAGAATCCCTCTCCTGGGTCCATACCACAGAGAAATTCTTGCTTTACAGCCACAGTCATATAAAAGAAGGGTCCAGTGGCAGCATTATTAGAACAAACACTCAAAGCCATCAAACTATGCATGAATGATAAAGCGGAAAACAATATTGTAATTTACTGATGCAATAGACTGATTTGCAGTGGTAGGAATGAATTAAATGCTCAAGGAATCTCAAATAAATTTGAGAGACAAAAACATAAAAATATAAGTACTATTATCCTCCCCATGTAAATTTCAAAAACAGACAAAATATCAATATATCATTTTGGGATGCATACATAAGTGACAAAATTATTTTTAAAAGTGAGGTAAGTATTAGCACAACATTTAGAGTACAATTTACCCTAGGGGTAAAAAGAGGGTCATAAAAATTCTTCAAACATTGGCAGTGTTTTGTTTCTTAGGTTAATTTCTAATCATATTTCATCAGTCTTTACATATGCATTATACATCTTTAATGTAAATTTTTGCAACAAAAAAAGGATTTAATATTGTTAACTATAATAACTATAACAATTTTAAATTGTATTAAAATATAATATGCTTATGACTGAAGATATTTATTACAAATCATATTTAAAGAAACATGGAAAAACTATAGGTTAAATTGGGGACAGTCCCCAAATCACACATTTTTGTGGAGTCACAGGAATAACAACTCTAGTTATATCAACTAAGAGTTGAAAATGTCTGCCTGTTTAATTCTTTTGGTTTGTAATTTAGTTTTATAGCATTTCCTCATCATTAATTATATATTGCAGCTGCATTATGCAAAATGAAAACAAATAAAATTAGAAATAATACGCTTCATAAAATGCAACATAAGCTTACAGAGGCTTATACCCATACTCCTTTTTGAGTGTCCAACATTGTTCAGTCACTGCAATGAGAAATCCTGATCCTCAACTCCTTTATTTCCAAAATGCCTGAACTCTCTTGCTGTCCAGACACCTGAACAACTCGACTTGTGGTAAAATCATTTGTTTTGGTACAAAAGGAAAGATTCCTTTCTGTTCATCACCCTTCTCTTCACTCAAACTTTTACCATCCTTAAATAATTGTGAGAAAATGACTCAATTCATAGCACCCATTTATAAAATGAATTATGTAGCTCACCTAGTTTCCAGGTATACACTAGCACTTATGAAAGCACCCCAATGCTATGACAGCACTCCAATGCAGGAAGCTGTTCAGGTCCAGGTGTGGACATGCCACAGGCACCTCAGAAATGCAACCAGGAGCCCAGGGTCCTGTCAACCAAAAGCTATTGAAATCCCTTGGTTTAAGCACTAATTTCCTCTAACACCTCCTCTGCACCCTGGGCCATAGTTTCATTGTCCGATCATCATCTCACTTTGCCTCCCCAGGTTCTAACAGTCTTTGATTTGGGAATACAACAAGGATACTTTAGTCAGACACAGCTCCTCTCTTACCCCAAGGGCAAAGCAGGCTGCCAGGGGAGGTGCACTGTCAGGACAGTGGCACCAGAAACCAACAACTTCCTGGGAAAACTGAGCTTTTTAAACACCCCACCCTTGCTCCTCAGCAAGCTTGTCCTAGACCCAGGACCATTCCAAACTGATAGATGACTTAAAAGATTTGTTAGTGAAATCAGTCTTCTAAAGTTATCAGTCCAATTGAGTACCAATTCTAATTTAAAGGGTCTTAAATGATGACATTTAAAACACCTTCCACTTATTTAATCAGATGAAATTTGGAATATTTATAAAAGAATTTATTTAGTCTTATATTTAGTATGTGATTAGCATCAGTTTAGTCTAGAAGTAGAGATGAGTATGCTTGGTAATAAAGAAAAGAAACATACTCTCTCATCATAAGGATATTACACTTGGGAGGAGAAGATCTGTATTCAGAGAGAATTAGATGAACTATGGAAAATAAAATCAAGTGCCAAATGATTTGGCAATGACATTAAGTAGCACAGAATTTCAAAAAAAGACAAATCAGTAAATCAGTGTGAGGAGTATTTAATAAAGGCTTCCAAAAGGAAGTAGGAAAAGAGCTAGGATTTAGGGAATGGATGAATGAACAGGAGCTAAAAAGGGCAGAGAGGAAGCAGGAGGGTTTTCCTGGCAACGGAAATAGAGCATGGGATTGAGCCCAAGCAAGTGAAGATAGAAGGGGCTATGACCACAAGGTGCAGAGGGGACTGCTCTCACTAGCTGCTCTAATGAGGATTTGAAGAGAAGGACCACAAACACCCAGAAGTCTTGCTGCTTTATTCATTGAATTGATGGAATGTGCATGGAATGCCATCTGATTCAAACAGCAGTGGTTTGTAGTCTTCTATCCTCTGATAACTTGCTGGCAGCACATACCTTCTGTCATGCCAAATTACTGCAGCCCTGAAGTTGTGTAGGAAAATCTGTGGTGGCAAATTAAGTCTTTGCCATCCTGAAAGAATTCAGGCATTCAGGATTGATTATGAACAACTGAAAAGCTGAGGAAGCAAAGAGAAAATCATCACCCTGTAAAGCCAACATCCCAAAGCCAGTAACCATGTAAACATTAACATTAGGTAGTCTCATTGGAACAAAAGCATCCTCTGGCCTCCAGCCATATCCAATTCAGAGAGAGCGTGGTACACAAGCAAACAAGAACATGAAAGAAAATGTGTCACTGGAATGCACAACTTAACACCAAGGAGCCACATACACTATCCAGAGACACTTGATGTGGCTCTGTCCAGCACATACTGGACCTACCTATATGCCTCAATCTAAGAAGTCATGGAACTAATGTATGGCTCTTTAGCACAAGCAATAGATTGAAAAATTTTTTTTCACTAAGAAAGCAAAGTTTATGTCTACGGTATAGGAAGATTCACCATCCTATGGGCCAGGGCCACAATTTATACCTTTAAACTTGAGAGAATTTAAAAATTTATCAACTTGAAATGAGAATCAGAATTACAAAGTCTCCAAGATTCTATTTTATTGAGCTCATAATATTGTTAAAAAATGGGAGGGATTGAATATTGGCTACTTTTTCAAAAGATTTGGTAGTGGGGGCTAGAGCGGTGGCTCGGAGGTTACAGCGCTTGCCTGGCAAGTGTGAAGATGCAGGTTGGAACCCCAGCATCATGTACACAATGAAGTTCTGGAGCAACAAAAGCCACATGAACAACTAAATAAAACTGATTCTCTCTGTCTCTCACACTCTCCCTCTCTTTCTAAAAAATAAATAAGTAAATAAAAATAAAATAAAATTTGCTAGTGGAAGTTTCATGGTGTGACATTCACCATAGATTTAGATTTCAGTAGCTCTCATACAGCCTTCTATTCCACCATAGTAATATGGAAACATTCCATTTCACATTCAATTCCATTTTAATAAAATAAACTAAAAATAGCTAATTTCTATCAACACACATGCCAGATGCTACATTAAATAACTTGAAAATATTATCTCATTTAATTTTTACACTTATTTAAATATGCATTATCATCCTTACTTTACAGATAAGAATTACCCAAATTGTAATGGAAACCTAGCAGAGTGGCACATCTGTGGTCACAGAGCTAAAAAATAATGTCAAGAACCAAGTCTTGTCTGTACCTCTCAGCTCTTGGCCTTAGGCATGATATACAATGAGTGCTTGGAAATGACCAGCATCAGCAAATCTATAGACACTGAAAGTAGATTAATAGTTGCCTAGACCTGGGAAAGAAAGGGTGATAGGAAGTGACTACCAATGAGGACGGAAGGTTTTGGGGAAGTGATGAGCATAGAAAACCAAAAATGTCCCAAATATATGTTGATAGTTGTACAACACTGATGACTATCCTAAAAGCTTTTGAACTACACACTTTTTTGTTTGTTCATTGGTTTTGATACCAGGGATTGAATCCAGGGGTACATGACTACTGAGCCACATCCCCAACCCTTTTTATTTTTATTTTGAGACAAGGTTTCACTAATCTGCTTCGAGCCTTGCTAAGTTGCTGAGGCTGGCTTTGAACTTGCGATCCTCCTGCCTCAGCCCCCTGAGCTGCTGGGATTACATTCATGTGCCACCACACCCAGCTTAAGCTATACCCTTTAAATAGGTTAAATAAGTTCAAATAAAATGGTATGCTATGTAAAACATATCTCAATAAAGTTGTTTTCAGAGGGAGGAGGAGGAGTTAGTAGAAGAAGAAATAATAAAAGGAAAAAGAAGAAAAGAAAAAAGATCCAGATCTAAGTCATGTGGTCTTTATAGGCAGAATTGGGTTCGCTTTAGGAGCTGTGAACCGGCTGCTCCTCTGGGCATTTCCACCACAGTGGACTAGCTGTGGACAGGTGTTAGCTAGAAGGTCACCACAGGGACCATGAAGGCCACTTACCATTTAACATTTTAGCTCTGTTACAAAAGAGAACATTCTCCAACCAATCATTTAGGAAGGCTTAAAAAACTCCAAACCTTAAGTGCTCTGTCATTGGTAAAATGCTGGGGTGGGATACAGGAAAAGGGGAAGGATTTAAGAATTTAGCACTTTAAGAACCATTCTGCAAGGCCTACGTAATATATTTGACCACAGGAAAATAAAACTTCTTCAGTACGCAAACATTTGAGACAAGGAATTGACAATAATGATTTCTTAGACCAGAAATTCTTCAGATGGTAACTCCTTTAGAATTATGCAAATGTGTGATTATGACAAGTTCCATAATCTATCACTAGATTTGACAACTAACAAGGATGAATAGCAGCAAGATATGAATTCAAAACACATTTCTTATCATTGCTGAATATTTATGTATAAATCAATGTTATTTTATTTTTTACCTTAGTAATATTTCAAGTTATTCATTCTAAATCACAGAAAACAGTAATTCTTGAAAAATTAAATTGTACAGCCACAATTTAATAAATTAAGCTTATGGAGTTACATTTTAAACGGTACCATTAGCCTCGAAGAAAGTCCATTCCTAGGTATCCGTGTTTTATCTGTCATTCTATGTTAATCATTCTATATTAAGATTTTAAAATATACTCTCAAATGATGATTTCTCTACAACTATAAAATAATTTTAGTATTATTTTTCATTATTAACTGATTTTTAAAAAGCTGAAATGATTTAGTATGTGACAGGATATATTAAAATTTAGTAGAATGCAAGCATAAAAAACTATTAAACAATGTTCTTCCAAGAGTCAGCTCATAGGTCATGTCCTCTATAAAACTTTAATCAGAATCTTTCCTCTTCCCAATTAACAAATCCCTGCGGGGTCACTGTACCCTATTCAGTTGTCCAGCATGTCATTGCTTGAGTACTACATTATAAGAGTCATTCTTAAACTCCATCATACAGCAGAATCTTCTTGAGAGCTTGTTATAGCTTTGAATTACAGGATTCACCCTCAGAGTTCCTGATTCACCCAATCTGAGTGGGACACAAAATTTGCATTTCTGACAATTCTTCAGGTAATGTGATGCTGCAGGACTGGGACCACATTTTAAGAATCGTTATTTTTATAGTATTTCAGTTTCAAAGTCAGCCTTCTGCGATGAGACTAGAGCCACTAAAGAGCAGACATGATGCCTAGCACATATCTGACATGCAATATGCATTTCTGAACAAAAGATTGCAAAGAAACCTGTGCAATATTTGAAACAGAGTCAAATGGAAGATTCGAGGACTAATCAACATGAGTTTCAGGAAATGAATGAATGGGCCTCCCATAGAAATCTTTCTTCGTAGCCTCATCGTATTTAAACTACTGATAAATCAGTGGTCAGTATTCTGATCTTATACATAGTGCAGTGAAAAACATCAGGTTTTAAGGAAAATTTTGAAGTGTTAAAAATCAATATTTGATCTAGATTACTCTAATCCTTTTCCAAAACATGCCTAATTGTATTCACAAGTTTAGCCAACATTCACTAAATATATTCTATAAATGAGCCAGTGAGCTAGAAAACATGAGAAATATCAAGTTGAAGAACATATTCTTTCATCTTAATAAAAGAAGATCCAACAAGGACTTATCAAACAAAGCACGCTGAGTAGCAACTGTCAGAAACAAAACAGATGTGCTAGAAACCCAGTGCACCTCAGAGAGGGTTTTGAGGTAGGTAGCAGATAGGGAGTGACGGCAAGAGCTGGGGAAGGTTTTGAATGTAACAGAAGAATTTGAACAAATTGAACTTATCTTGGTAGGAGGGAGAAGAAAACAATTCTCAGCAAAACTAAACTTCAAACAGAGTGTAGGTTTGAGCAGAATGATACTAGGGGCAGGAGGACCAGCAAAATCACAGGGGCCTAAACCAAGTGGTGGCAGTAGGAGATATCCAGAAGATAAATGGAGCAATCAGAAACTGATTGGATGCAAGGCCAAAGAGGAAAGAATGTTAATATCATTTAAAGGATTTGAGTATTCACGATCAAAGAAGGTGGGGAATGAGGATGCCAGTTAAGAGCTAGGAAAGCCAAGAGGCTGAGTCAATTTACTAACAGCTAATGAATCTTAACTTCAGGACAATGCATCCAGATAGACTAGCAGCTTCGTAAAATCTGTAAAATTAATTTCTATCTCCATGGCTTAAACTTCAATCTTTCCACTCATCTCTTCCTTGATCACATTTCCCCTCACACCAGATGGCTCTAGAGGAGTTTTGGTCATTTTTATTTAACATTTGGCATTCTTAACTGGCACTTTTAGAACATTAGCTTTAGGATCTGACCCTGCAGGAAAAGTTTCTAGTTGTACGGAAGGTGTTCTCACTTTTATTCTTGGACTTTGATGTGCTGCCCAGAATTGCAGGTGGAAAAAGTCCAGCATGGGTTTAAATATCTAGCGGAACAGTTGGGACTGGGGAAATAAATGAGAGTGGTTGATAAAATCACTAAAAAAAAGAAGGTAGACAGAGGGGAGAAGACCCAAAATAGCAATTCTGCATTCCGGTGGCAGGGAGAGGAAGGAGAAAGTGGGAAAGAGAGAGAGGATGGAACAATTAGAATAAGAAGAAAACAATGTAGCTCAGCGCAGAGGATGCCAAGGAAAAAGTGACTCACGGCAAAATAAGGATAGAGGCCTTCCCCTGTGACCAAAAGACCGGAAAGGATGGGTGCTAATAGAAAGTCACGAAATCTGAAGCTTTTAAAGGACTGACCCTACGTCTTAGTGAGCAGAGGAAGGGAGGACGTGAATGGACAAGGGAGGGTTTACAATGCCCTCCACCAGATCCCACTGGGAAGCTGAAGAACAGCAGGTTCCCTAAACCCCTAAAGGGGAGTAGGACTAAAGTGTGCAGCTGCCAGAGTAACAAGCACTTTACATATGCATTCAAATATCCTAAGAAGATGAGTTAGCATGGCTCTCTGATCGGGAAACTTGCCCAATGACCTACCACCAAGCAGAGCTGGAATTCAGTTCCAGATCTGCTGAACTTCAAGATCACTGCCTTATTCTTACAGCATATCCTAAAAGCAACGGACCTCTGTCTTCACTATTATTAAAAAGTATTACTCAAATAATTATCTGGAATTTAGAATCAGAAGAGGCTTGATTCCAATGTCAGCATTATTTTCTGAGGTTCTACTTCAATTCAGAGACAAAGGCTACATAGAAATTAACATTAGAAAATGTACAATATTGTCTCACTCATATGTCTGTTATCATAAGCATGTTAAAAAGCTAAGATGTCAACATATTATTTTTCCCTCTTCACAACTGTCTAATCTATAGACTTTAATAAATAAAACTTATTAGCATTTCAAAAGATAATAAATAGAAACATAGAAGAAACATATATAGCAGGGAAAGTTTCTAAGCACAATCTGCTGTTTGAACACATTTTGAGCTGGAGTGGTAGCTCAGTGGTTAAAGGGCTTGCCTGGCATGTGCAAGGACCCAGGCTCAAACCCCAGCATCACATACACAAGTAAGTGTGGGAGAAACAAAAACCGTATGAATGCATTTTGAAAACATGCAAAGTAAATGTTTTACTCTTCTCCTTGCATTCATACAGTATTTATAATTTCCATCAAAACAAAGAAAAGATGGGCTGGAGCTGTGGCTTGATGATTACGGTGCTTGTCTGGCATGTGCAGGTACACGAGTTCAAACCCCAGCACCACATATACAATGAAGTGTCCAAGGAATAAAAGTCACATGAAAAACTCAATAAAAATTGCTTCTCTCTTTCTTTTGCTGTCCCTTCTTTCTTTAAAAAAAAAAAGAAAAAAACAACATTGTTTTTTCTTATTTTTAATGTAACTGGTTGACTTTTCATATTTTAAAAATATTTTATTCATGCTTATCGTCCAATATTAATATTTAGCACATGGATTAATGTATTGTGCACACTGTACTGAGAGACAAGTTGAATAAATGCCAGCAATTATTAACAAGCAATTTCAACTAAAACTATGAAATAACTTCAGCAGCAATTATTTTAAATGATAAATTTTTCTTCAATTTAAAAAATAATTTTCTTCCTGAGATGTTTATTGAAATTATTATATTGTACTTGCTGTATCTGAGGATAGCAAGAGACTTAGCACATATAAAATTAAAATAACACTTTTTTGTAAGTATTTTAACTTCCTAAAATAATACTTTACTATTAAATGGAACTGCAGGCTGGCAGTTGCAGGCTCAGATACATAATGGAAAAAGAAAAAGGACTACCAAAGGAGGCCAGGTATTGCTGAGGAGACCCTGACACTTGGTCAAATATAAGGTTTTCACTTGGAAATTTATCTTCTAATACTAAATAATTCTTGGAGACAAATACTTATTTTTGTAAAAGTGGTTGTTTTGTGTCCAAAAAACAACTTTTAGTTTGTTATTCTCTTTAATTTTAGAGTTGACAGTATCTTAAACAATGTTTCAAAACATATTTTCTGTAATTCTTAGGCATCTCTGTGCTCAGAAATTTCAGATAGTAAACATTTATTCCACTTAATTTTAGACTGACCAGCCAGAATGTCCATAACAAAATTTTGAGGATGCCTAATGGTATGGCTAATTATTTTTTTAAAAATGGTAATACTAAGACTTAATAAGGAGATGGAACAACTGGAGCTCTCATATGTTGTTGCAGAGAATGGAAAACCACACAATGACCTTAAAAAACTATGGGACAGTCTATCTATGTTAAACAAATGTGTGCCCTATGTTCTAAACTTTCTGTTTGCATTATACACCCAACAAAATGAATTATGTTCACAATTTGTTTTTAAAAATGCTCAGTCATAATAGTCCCAAACTGGAGACAAGCCTAATGTCCACCCACACAAGAACAAACAAACCACACTGGAAAAAAAGAAGAAGAAGAAGAAGAAAGAAACTATAGTATATTTGTATAACTTCTCAGATACTAAAAAAAACCAACTAATGATACATAAATACATACATATTACAACATAAATAAATTTTAAAAAATATTTATGCTGAGCCACAACAACTGGACACAAAAAAAGAATATTCTTTGTGATTCCATTTATGATAAGAAAGGCAAAATCACTTATGATACAAGACATCAGAACAGATGTTAGATCCAGAGGGACTATGACTGAGAAAGCCCTGTGAGCCACTTCCTAGAATTACAGTAATAGCCTGCGTTGTGAACTGGATGGTGATTACATTGGGATCTAGAAGAACTAACATTCTTCCAAGAACCATTTGTACATTTTACTATATTTAAATTATACCTCACTTTTTCTTTTTTTAAGAAAAGAAGGGACAGTGAGAGAGAGAGAAAGAATCAATTTTATTTAGTTTTTCACATGACTTTTGTTGCTCTGAGACTTTGTTGTGTACATGGTGCTGGGGTTTGAACCCACATATTCGTGCATGCCAGGCAAGCGCCACAAGCCCCGTAACCACCGAGCCACAGCTTTAGCCCCTATACCTCACTTCTTAAAAAAAAAAAAAAAAAAAAAGGGCTGGAGCTGTGGCTCAGCGGTTTCGGTGTTTGCCCGGCAAGCACGAGGACCCAGGTTCAAACCCCAGCACCACGTACACAACTAAGTGTTGGAGCAACGAAAGCCATGTGAAAAACTAAATAAAGTTGTTTTTCTCTTTCTTTGTCTCTCTCACTGTCCCTCTCTCTTTATAAAAAAAAAAAAAGGATAAATCAATAACAAAAAGAAAAAGAATTCTTTATCTTGCTCCTTAATCATAGAGTTAGTTACAAGTGTGTTTTGCTTTTTCTCTTAGGATCCTGGCTTGTTGAAGGGAGCAGATGCAATTCACACAACAGACAGCATCTTGAAATGGAAGCCATCGGAAACACATGAACCAACTCAGCACCACAGCTAGCAACAGAGGCCAGAAAGAGCTTAATCACACGTGGTTCCCTGGGTCTCCGCTGGGCTGCAGCATGAAACCTCTAATCATTCTCTACTAATTGTCACCCTCATTCTATTCCAAAACTCTTAAGACCTTACTATGCTTCTAATAGTTTACTGCAACTCATTCTTGACCCTGAACTGCTTCCTTGGTCAACCTTCTAATATATCCTGTCTCTTGCCATTTCTATCACAAATTATCTGAGCAGGTGCTGGCTCAATATCTCCTGCCTGTGGAAAGACAAAAAAAAAAAAAAAAAAAAAAAAAAAAAAAAAAAAAAGCCTAACATACACATACAGAATCATTTCTACGGATGGAGGTTGAGAAGGAAGATAGAAAAGGACTAGTTAGTAATAGAGAAAGATACCAGTACATTTAACTACAGGAAAATATCAAATTCCTGTATCTGACTAGTATCATACACAATTTTTTGAAAGAGAATCAATTTTATTTAGTTTTTCATGTGGCTTTCAAGGCTTTGTTGTGTATGTGATGCTGGGGTTCAAACCCGTGTCCTTGCACATGCCAGGCAAGTGTCATAACTGCTGAGCCACCACTCCAGCCCCCATACACAAAATTAAATGGCAAAAAATTAGCAGAGAAAAGATTATTATGTACATACATAATAAGTAACGTTTATAAAGAATTTTCATAAACCAATGTGAACAAAAGGAACATAGGGCTAGATTGATTGGAAATAGCAATTCCATAGGCAACTTGGTAAAGTATAATTGGAAAATGTGTAAGTGAAGATGTACAAAGATAGAAGCTGAAAGAGTAGGAAACACTGAAGACAATGAGATACTATTTTTCCCTTATCAAATGACAAGGGTTGAAAAGAGTAATTATCATATAGGATAACCAGTGTGCTGAATAATACAGCAGGTAATATAAATTAATATATGGGCAATGAGTATCAGAAACCTAGAAATATATACCTTCTAGAATACTATACCTTCTAAATTATAATCTTCATTCTCTGTGTACAAAACACCTACTCCTATTATGATATTATGTATAAGAGCAGTGTTTATAAAATCTTTAAATAGCAATAATCTAAATATCCAACAGTAAAAGATTTGGTGAGAAGGTTACAATGACATACACCTATAAACCCAGTGACTCGGGAGGCTGAGGCAGGGGGATCACAAGTTCAAGGTCAGTCTGAGCAACTTAGTGCGACCTTGTCTCAAAGTAAACAATAAAAAAGGACTAGGGATGCAGCTTAGTGGGAGAGTACCCTGGGTTCAATCCCTAGAACCAAAAAAAACCAAAAAACAAAAAAGGTCTGCTGAAATATACTCCAGATCAAAGTATCTAAAAAGCTATAGTTTAGAACTCAATTAATATGAAAGATGTTCACCACAGATTTTTAATTTAAAAACGTTACAGAACAGTCTGTACAGTAGTATCCTATTTTAAGAACATACCAATATCTAAAGACAAATTACTAAAAGGCATATGCCAAAATTTTAATAATGATTTTCTTTGAATATTATGATTAAGGATGTTCCAATTGTTTCCTCAAACTTACTTGTTTTTGAAATCTTCTGTAATAATACTGATAATCAGTAACAAATGTTATTGAAAATTTCAATGATCTCTAAAATCCTTCACAGTTGGACAAAATATTAAAACACGGGAAAGCTCTTCTCTTCCTTCTTGCATTAAGGATAATGGACTATTAAAACAAGGCCACGTCCTTTAGCTTTCACCTCACATCCCCAAAGATTTTTCACATTAGAAAATCCTTCCTCCCAACACCTATTCCCCATCCCTCCCAGGCCCAATGCCATTTTCTCTCTATTTAAAAAATCTCTGTAGTGATATAAATTAAGCAAGGATATATTTTAAACTGTCAGCTTAATGGTGCACACAGGAGTTATGGTTGCTCTCAGTTCAAGTAAGTTTTAATGAATAAAGTAGCTCAAAAAATAAGAGAAATTCTCAAACTATAAATGGAAAACTTGTTCATTTTCTCAGAGCATATTTACTGCCTTGGGAGTTACTTGATTTAAAAATGCTTCACAAAAGATTTCTTGGATGTGGCTAAATTGCTCTGATTTTGGGTAACTCATGAATTAAACTAAGGGAAAAGCAATAGAGAACTGAGAAAGAAACAGCAGAGGAACCTAACCTTCCTGGGTCTCAGAGTCTTCATTTGTAAAATTACGAGTGGGAACTAGTTAGTGGCTAAAACCCTCCTTTGTACTACATGTTTCTAAGTCTAGATTTATATTTGCTATCCAATAAAAGAAATATGCAGAATTACAACCAAATCATGTCATTTTTAAAAAATGGTATAGATGGTTTAGGAATAAGATCAAGAAAGAGGAAGTATATAAAATATTGCCATTATTAAATCATAATCATTAAAGATGAAACTTGGAAAAGAGAGTATAAAATTTAAAACATTATAACTAGGGTCTCATGAAATGCACTGAATTAACATCTGCATTAAAGCTTTCTCAGTCAAAGAAAAAAATGTCAACCATTAAGAGGGATGTAGTTGTTGTTAAGCAAAAAAAAAAAAAAAAGAAAAAAAAGAAAAAGAAAAAGAACGCCTTAGTTTGCATTATATACTAAAATAATGCTATCTAAGGATATTGAGAAAACCAAAAAATTTTTTTAATTGAAGGACAAAAGGAGATTGCAAACTCAGATTTTTGAATTATGTGTATGCATACATATAATCCTCAAATGAGTAACTCTACAGGAATAAAAAAGAGGAAGCTATACCTAGGAACATTCTCTGCCATCAAAACAATGAATCTGACCCTTTAAAGGGAATCTTACTGCAGTGTAGTTCCTATATGAATATTTTCTACATACAATAGTCCTCTGGGGGGAAGGGCAATATACTTGACAACTTGTTAATATTTTGTCCATAGCAACTGATCACTAATGTGAAGGAATCAGGTTTGAAATATCTTCTTGCATGATTCTCCTTGCATCCTCAGAATCTGAAACAATCACTACTAAGAATTATTCAATAGATAATATGGGTGGGAGGCTTGCAAAAAGCTGGGGGAAAGCCATCAGTTGAAGATCTTAATTGATAGTGGCACAAGGCCCTTTCCTTCAAAGAGCTGTACAAAGACCATCTACATTAGGATTTCCTAAAGTGAATATTGAAAACTATAACATTCTTAAGCCCTGCCCCAACTTTTCTCTAGAGTTTCTCAGGGTACAGTCTAGTTATCTTGCAGTTACAACACGGTCCCTAGGTGATTCTGATTAGAGTTTAAATTTGAAGAATCATCCCTTTGTCATGTTGAAGCATCGCTATTTCCTAAAGGTTACTATATTATTACAATGATTTTATTCTTCTTAAATATAATCATATAGCATTTTACAAACATTATCTCATTTATTCCTTATATAATCTGATTCAATGAGTTTAAGGATTATCATTTTTATTCCATTAGAAAGGTCATCTATCAACTGGCATACCAAAATTCCAGGGTTCATGTTCTTTTTAATGCACAACGTATTTTAATAAAATATATCAAGGCCTTAAGAAATAAATCTCTAATGGTAGAATCACAGGCAGTGGGGGACATATTTAGGTATTGTAGGATGTTTCTATTGCTCAAAAACATATCTTGCTAATTGTTGCTAGTTTTAAAGTTAGTTTCAACTAAGAACAAACATTATTACTTCTACAAAACCAAAGGAGGGCCTCTAGGAATTTTTCTATAAACATTTGAGTACTATGAATATCTGTAGTGGGCACTAAGATACAACAAAAGCTGTACTCACTCTCCTCAGGTAATTTAATCTAGAGAAATTAGAATGCTGTTTCGGGAATGTAGGGAGAGTTTGTATAAACACATACTGTGGATGTATCTCAGCATGACCTCTGCTCACAGGTGACCTGTGCCAGCATAGCCCACCATCACTCAGCTAGAGAGGTCTCTGCCTCGGGAACACTGATCATCCAACCGGCCAGGCCTCATCCTTCCTACTATAATAAGCGGAAGTCATTTACTAAGTGAGAGTCTCTTTATAAATGTCTTTGTCATCTCTGTGAAGAATCAAATGCTTTAATTATTAAGTTTTTGACAGAATATCTCAATTTTCCAAGAGCTTTTTAATAATTCTGTACAAGTAATTGGGTATTTTAATTATAAATAGCTTCTTGTCACTGTTCATCTAAAAAACATTACAGCATTAGTGAAAGATGTATTAAACCTGAGTGTTTTCCCAGGTTGCATGCATTTTTTGTTCAGTTATTTCAACAATGATAAAAAGCTAGTAAGTTTATCCATCAAACTGGAATTATTTCTTTTTCAAAAGACAAATCCAAGTAAACAACAAAAATTTACACCATCACACTAACAAAATTCATTAAAAGCAAATAATAATCCTGACCATCCCACCAAAAAATTTCTCCTTTTATTTAAGTGTAAAAGTATCATCACTTCCCTGTATCTTTTTCTGTGAGCCCCCCAGTTCTGTAGAGATCAGGCCCTTTCAGGGTTTCCTTCCTAGATTTCCTGCAGAATCATTAGATCTATTCATCTCCTTGGTCTTTTAAGGACAGTGTGCAATCTGTGCTCACCTATTTGGGTGGCAGGATCCTCTCTGGACTCTGGGAACCATCATAGTGTGTGTTGAAGTTCCAGCTCTGAGGGTTGTAATGACTCAGTCTGGTCACTGCCAGTGACCAAACCTCATCGTGTCCCCACCTGTAAAAAACTACCATGCCTAATTTATTTCTTGTGTATATCACATTAGATAAAATATGAGAAACCATTTCATAAACCTTACAAGATCTACAAATGTAGAAATGAAAATGTAACCAAACATCTTCCCAATTACCATAAGGACATCTGCACATCTCCCATAGAAATGTGTCCTGAAGGAGGATGTGTGCCCATCTAGCGTGGGCGATGGTACAGATGGGGTCTCTGGTGTGTCAGGAAAGCAACTGGAAGATGAAAAAGAAATGGTTCTCTCCTCTCCAAAGTCTGCTCCAGGACACTGAGAGGCCTCTCTGAGGTATTTGAAAGAACAAGAATCAGGCAGGTTACATTTAAAAGCCTGAGGCAGCAGAACGGCTTTGTAGACCTTTCAGGCCCTAGGTCCTTTGGTAGAGACTAAAACAATGTTCAACCCCAAGCAGCAGGCACTTGATAAGCACTTGTGGATTGACTGGGCTCTGCATTCTTGGCACTAACAGCAACAGTGATTTGCCAGCAGGGAGTGTGTAAACACCCACATTTTGGTAATAACCTAAATATCTGCATATTGTGAATGAAGAGACTGAATGAATTAAATTATGTAAAAACAGTCAGCCAGCTCCCTGCACATACTGCCTTTATCATTCCCTGTGCAAGTGTAAGACTCTTTACACTAAGTGTATCAGGGTAACTGCAAGAGAAGGATGAAGTCCTCCCTGGCTCTTGGGGCCTCTTATCTGCATATGTCTGTCTCTCTGTCACTCAAGAATGCTCCTTTCTGGCAGTTTCCAACAGCACAGCACTGTTTCCCAGTTGAACCAAGAATCAGGTCTCTACTGTACTATCTTTCCCTAAGGCCACAGAAAAACATTATATTGTGTGATTGGTTTGTTTCACATTTAAATGAGACACACACACACACACTCACACTCATTCACCCAACCTTCAGACCTAATCATCTGTGATTACTAAGAAAAGCTGAACTTACAATCATTGCCTGCTTTTAAAAATGGCGCAAGTGAAAGCAGGGCTTTCTGCTCATGGTATTTGCTCCTATGAAGAATACCTTCCTGTCTGCTCACCACATACTCCTCTTGTGAAGTCTTTCTGAAGGCCCACATCCTTCAGAGACGCTGTTCCTGACTCCCTAGCTGAAAGTTGTTTCTCTGAGTTTGAAACACCTACAATGCCCTGAGGAAGATTAGCGAGGCATGCTGTTTAGGGGCCCTACTTCCCACAAAGGCAAGCTCTGCATCTGAAGGGTCTCCAGGTTCTTCAAACACTAGGGAACTTATGAATGCATGAGTTGGGACCTATGGTTCTTTGCTGGCCACAGAGAAGCCAGGTCGTACTTTGTCCAAAAACATGCTTCTCGGTTGTTACCTGGAAAACCACCTTCAATATAATATTTTTGGGGGAAATTCAAATTACATGGGTTCATAGATAAACTTATTCTTGTCATTCAGACACCACAATAACTAAATTCTATTAAATGAGTGATAAAAGCAATAACTTATAACAGCTTGTCTTAAACTTATCTTTCATTGATTGAATTACTTTGATCCTAAGAACTCCAGAGGGTGACAACACCTTAAAGGCTTTCTTTGCACTTTGGAGAGTGGACATGAAGGGTCACTCTGTAAAGATGTTGTATCCCTAAGTGTTTATCCACCCAGTTGATCACACAAACTTGCTTCCAACCAGTATAAAATTGTGCTAACTATGCAATCACCAAAAAAGCCTTTGTCAACCTCCCCACACACAAACCCACCCAGGAACTGGGGTAGTGGGGACTTAATCCAGGCCTCACAAATGCTGGACAAGTGCTCTACTATTGAGCTACAACCCTGGACCCTTTTATTTTGAGACAAGTTCTCCAAAATTTGCTTTTTGTCACCCTTCTTGCCACTGTGACCTAAAAGACCTGACAAGAACAAAGAGGTGGAAAAATTTATTTGGGAGCTCATCATTTCAAAGGTCTTAATCTATAGATGGCCAACGTCATTTCTCATGGCCTGAGAACATCATGGCAGAAGTATGTGGCTGAGGAAAGCAGCTAGGGTCATGGTACCAGGAAGGAGAGAGAAAGAGCTCCACTTTTCAGGGACAAAATATATACCTGAAAGGCAGGACCTCAGTGACCCACCTCCTCCAGCCATACCCTTCCTGCCTCCAGTTAACTCCCAGTTAATCCCTATCTGGGGATTAATACTCTGAGTTTTTTTTTTTAAGGCTCTGATAACCCAGTCGTTTCACCTGTAAGCTTTCTTATATTGTGTCACACATGAGCTTTTGAGGAACACCTCAAATCTAAACCACATCAGTTGCCTAAGATATCATTAAACTTACATATCAACCTCCAGAGTAACTAGGAATCTAAACATGAGCCACCACGCCCGACTGAAATTCTTTTTTGAATAAGGAAGAAGTTCAAGCATGGTTCTCAAGCTCCTGTTAAAATGTTCACTAAAAAAAAATTTTTTTTGTGCTGCTGGAGATCGAACCCACGGCCTCACACATGCTAGATAAGAATTTTGCCACTGAGCTATATCCCCAGCTAGAAAACGTTCATTTATTTCAAGAAATTGACTAGCTATGTTTTAAACATAGGTGATTTTCATTTTATTTGGTATTCTGAAATGCTCATGCTCTATTTAAACACCAGACTTTAAAATTGACTATGACACGTGCATCAGGGTGACAACAGTAAAAAGAAATGACATTAAGTGATTCTGGGCCAGGAAGCACTGTTCTTCTTATCAAAATTTCTTTGCTGCAATACAGCCAGGTAAAGATGCCTTCGTGTTTGCTGGCATTTTCGGAGGCTGACTGGGCAAAGGATCATGGAATCATTTTCCTAAATGTCTCCTCATCTCTGCCCTCTTCTCCCCCATCCTGTTTTGTA
This sequence comes from Aplodontia rufa, assembly GCA_004027875.1. Classification (NCBI taxonomy): domain Eukaryota; kingdom Metazoa; phylum Chordata; class Mammalia; order Rodentia; family Aplodontiidae; genus Aplodontia; species Aplodontia rufa. Next base: position 58,978 of record PVKS010002897.1, on the reverse strand, counting down.
GAAGACTAATCTTTAAAAGATTTTTCAAAAAGAAAATACATCCAACCTTGATATGCAGCAATAGCCTTGACAGTTCAGTCTTTCTGCTGGATTCCTGGTTTAACTCTCACGTGGGCTGAGGGTACACAATGGCTGGATTTCTACATAACATCCTCTTGTTAACATCAGTGTCATCCTCTTTTGGATGAATCATATACCAGGAAAGAATCTTGGTTTCAACCCTTTGTCTTTACTTTAAGCAAGCTAGCAAATCAACCTAGAAAGAATGTAACCTATTTTAAAAGACTCGGTACAGTCTTCCTGTTAACTACCCTCAGTTCTTTCTGTCTTCTTCCAGGCCAGAGAAGACCCACAGTTGGAGGGACAGAATGTTCCTCTTTCACTTGAGTAACTGCAATAATTTTTCTGGTCCTGTTTATGTAAATTATCAATCTTCCCAACAATCAGTCCTACAGAGTAGATATTATGGCATCTATTTTGCTCTTGAGAAAATGGAGGATCAGAGAGGTTTAGGAACTTGCCCAAGGTCAATTCTTTAGTGAATATACTGAAATTTACAAGAGTAATCCTTTCCCTTCCAAGTCAGTGCCCACAATTCCTGTGGTGTTATTTTAACTGGAATGTGTGGAATGCTAGCAGGTAAACTGTAAGAATTCTCCTATTAAATTGAAGAAACAAAAGGATCTTTTAAGTAAAATGTAGCTAAGAGACTCAGAGCATTTGCTCTGATGCCCCAATTTACATTCTAATTTCAAAACTCATTAGAAATGAGTGGTGGAAATACTTAAATTGTTCATGTAGTCCTAAAACACCATGCAAATATATAAGGAACACAATTTGATTTTTAAAATCTTCAAGACTTCTTAATTATGAAAACATAATTAAGATACTTATAGTAGCTTATTAATTGTCAGTCTTTTCTCTATATCCTGCCTTCAGAACCATACAATTTTATTTAACCACTTATAGACGGATTCCTTCATCTCCAGGGAATATAATCACATAATCAGACTCACGGCAACTGTTCCCTTTTAATTGTAAATCATGGTTGCACTTGCAAATTAGACTATTATCACAGCAGATTATCAATTTGGTGGGGGATGTTTTTGCCAACTAGAATGAAAGTAGTTAATAAACATTAATAAACATCTTAAATCAATCACTCCTTTACTCTCAATGTGGTGGTGGATATCCAGATTAATAAATCAGCCAAAACAAATAAAGTGATGAGAAGGGAGGGCACGGGGAAGGCTCTGGATGCCCTGTGTTGTTAAGAAGCACAAAGCCTAAAAACAAATTGGAAGATAAGGAAAAGGCAATAAACTTTCAGAGAAATGACTTGTTGGAAATTAGACAAGTAAATCTAGCCAGGCATCTTTAGTTGGTCCATTATGAACTGCTGGTGATAAAAGCTAGAGGAGAAAACAAAATGTTCCATCAGTCAAGATAAGTTATGCTTGTTGACAGCACAAATTCAGGGATTAAGAGTATGGACTTCCTGGTGAACTTGCTTGGGTTTAAATCCATGTCTCACAACTTCAGTTTTGTAAATGGGACTATTTATTAACCTTGTTCTGCCTTGATATTTTTATGCATGAAATGGAAGATTAATAGTACCCACTTCATAGGGTTGTAAGAATTAAATTACTTGATATTTATTCAGAATTTAGAATAGTTATGTTATGTAATAAGGATTAAGTGATCATTAGCGAAATGCATGACATAATTGGCCATTTACTACCACTTTGTGTAGCTGTACTTCTTTCTCTGCATAGTCTTTTTACTGGTGATAATTAAAATCGTAAAGTACTGTTACAATATTTAAGACACTCCCTTATGATAAAGCCAAAAGTTGAATTAATTTCTTTGGTGAAAAGAATTAAAATTTTAATGTATTTTTTTAAAAAAGTTTAACATTTAAAATAAGGTTACGGAAGCAAAAAAATTTATTACTGGCAAACACCATAGACTATTGTTAACAATTTCAGGCACTACAACGGCACCTCAACATCAATGCCATGGGTACACACTAAAACGAAGGCTTTTGTTTAAAGATGTTTATGAGAAAAGCATCGGCCATGCTGGACTTCTGATAACAGCATGATAACTTGCTCAAAAGCAGCATTAAAACCTCTGTACTTCACTTAGGACAAGTCCTAAGGAAAGGAAGGAGTAGGGAAACCACACACATTATTTGCATATTCATCATGTCCAATTAACTGCTTTGCTGACAGAGATTAATTTATTATTCATCTTATTCCATCACACGATAATACTTTGACAGCAGACGTGAAAAATGAGGGATGCCGCGCGTTGAAGTATCCAAAATGTTAAGTGGGGACTTCAAGGAAGTGTAGCTTAGAGTGTTGAGGAAAGTGTCTCTCAACTTTGGAAACATACTAGAAAAGGATCAACTTTCAATAACTATCTAGACATGAATGATCCAATATGACATGATGTTCAGAGTCAATATTAAATACAAAGCAGGCCATAAAACAATGCCCTGAAAACCAAATAGAAAGTTCAGTTTCCACCTACATTTTCTAAGCAAAAACCCTCCTTGGTATTTAAATTATTCATCCTTAGTAACATTTTTCTGCACCAGATTGTAATACACTTGGTCAATGAAAAGAATAACTACACATAAAACAGAAAAAATACATGAGGAGGAACTAAAGTCTTTATTACATTAACAAGACAAATATGGCAAAATTTGAAAGTGAAGTTCATCAGGAAAACCAGATACACTTTGAAACTGTGCTGCTTCAGGCTCAAATAAAAGTGCAATTAGCTGGGGCTGGAGCAGTGGCTGGGTGGTTATGGCACTTGCCTGGCATGTGCAAGGACACAGGTTCAACCCCAGCACCACGTACACAACGAAGTGTCAGAGCAGTGAACGGTACATGAAAAACTAAATAAAATTAATTCTCTCTTTCTCTCTCTCACTGTCCCTCTCCCTCTTTAAAAAAAATAAATAAAAGAAGAAAAGTACAATTGGCTAGTGTGAGTGCTCCAGGACCCTGGCCACCACACTTGTTTGAATGTGTTTTACAAAACTGCAGCACAATTACTCATGGTGATGTGCTTTTATATCCTGCAGCTCTCAAGTCTTAATGTAAAATTAGAGATTACAGAATACAGAATTCTCTGTTTTAAAGAAGCAATCAAAAACACCACTTCTGTTTAGCAGCTCTCAATCCTGTAGTCAAGTAGAAAAATATGGATGATGACCAGATGGTAACTGATGGCCAAGACAGGCTGAACCACATAAATAATTACATGTACTAATGTTAGTCCAATGGCAGCCCAGATAATCAAAACAACAATGCAGAAGCGGTGTCTGAATCAGTAAATGTCACTGTTCTGTATTTCACCACACAAGGCAGTGATTCCAGTATATAACTAGTTTATAAGCAACATTAAAACCTCTGTACCTCATTTAGGACAAGTCCCAAGGAAAGAAATGAGTGGGGAAACCAAATACATTATTTGCATATTTAACATGTTCAATTAACCACTTTGCTGGTGGAGATGAATTTATTATTCATCTTGTTCCATCGTATGTTATTACTTTGACAGTAGACATGAAACATGACCGACACAGCACATTACAGTATCTATATTACAGTCTGGTAGAGATGTTGCACTTTAAAAAGCACAACCTTGCTATTTGCTAAAGAGTTTTGTTTCTTTGTGATTACTAATTTTCAGATATATATCAAAATGCTTTCTCTAAGTAATGGTTAGTTATTTGTAAAAACAAATGATATGAGCTTATAAAATCCATTAGCTTGTTTTAAAAATCATTTAGATCACACATTATATAAGACACATAAACTGAAGATCCCATAGCCAAAGAGTGCCTTCAAGATCCACAGAAGAAAGGCAGGCAAGAAGTGCTGGGGAGTGATACTCGCCAAATAGAACTGTTACATTGTGTATATGTATGAATATGTAATAATAAATCCACTCAATATATACAACTATATTGTACCAATAAAAATGTAGATACACAGAAGCCTTATAAAATACTACAGGCTTCAGAAGTACACTAATGAAACACCTTCCTATACTGTGTCAATTCCAGTTCCCCAATGTCATAGACAAAAGACCATACACTCAACACAGCAGGTTCTTCTCCACCCGTACACTTAGTAATTAATAGGAACTCTGTCCAAAAAGCATCATCTTTAGTCATAAAGTGCTCAGTCAAATCATTATGTGATTAGGACACTCTTTATCACTCAAGACCGTATTTTGAGGTAACTATGAAAATGGTTCTCATTTATCAAACCATTTCCACCTTACTACTTACTTATTGACTAAGTAGAACAATTCAACATTAGCTAAAACTTCTACTGGGATGCATATATAAATTTCAAATCTATATTCACTTGAAATTCGTTGAGTGCTTTCATCACAAAAATGATAAATATCTGAGCAGATAGATATGCTTACTCTGACTAGAACATTACACAATGTAGACATGTTGAAATATCACATGGTAACCTATACATATATACACATATACATTTCCTTTTTAATGTGTCCATGTATATATTGGAAAACATATAAAGAGATTCTCAGTGATTGAGATAGCTCCTCATTTTAGCTAATTTCATTCTTAAGAAGCAGATTTTTGAGAATCAAATTAGAAAGTGATGATATTAGGACAAAATTCAGGTCTTCTAAATTCAAATGCAGGGTTTTTTTCCCCCTCAAAACTCTGTCTCTTACCATATTGTCATGGAATATCAAAAGTACTGTGGCTACTTATTAATTAGGTGGCCCTGGCAAATCACCACATCTCTAAATCTGCTTCTTTGTCAGCAAAATTATGATCATAAGCCCTGCCAGGTTTGCGATGATGATTAAATGAGACACTTTTCATGAGAGCACTATGGAAATACACATTTAAAAGATAGCTGTTTTAACTCCGTTCTGTCAAGAGCTTGAGATGATGCATTGTTATGTGATCAACACTGAAAAACCTTGCATTTTTGAATATTTTAAAAGGTTATTACAAGTTTCTGTGTGGAGATGTAGTCTACACTTTACATAGACCAAAAACAGCTAGCCAAAAAGATAAAAGGAAGCAGATGTATCTAATATCTAATAAAAATTCTCAAGACCTCTATTAAGGGGAAAGCACTAGGAAAAAATGGACCCTGAGCCTGATTCCCACATCATGGCCCCTGTGCACCTAAGTGACCCACTCTCTAAATAATGATTAGGACAATAAGGTTGCTTAAGGAACCTAAATTCCATCATTGCAAAACTATCTCCAGTTACAGTATGCTTAGAATCAATAAGGCTCCGGGAAGAACAAGAAGAGCATGAGGATTTTAAGAGATCCTTAAGATCAAAGGAATTTTAGAACTGGAAATGATCTTGGAAGTCTGCAGAGGCCATTTTTTAAAAAGAGTGAGAGACACTCAAGCATATGATTGACCAAACAATGTAAAAAGCCAGTGTCAATACTATTATTTTGATTGTTATTATCTTAAAAAAATGAAGTATGTTTTTCATTAAAAAGAGGCACAGAATGATGTAGTATTATTGATGACTGACTCTGGGAGGCTAAGAGTAAAGGAAGGATGGTTTCTCCACCTGAACCAAGTTCAGTTGCTCTGTTCTCAAAGACAGGCCTCTAATCTCAGTTAATCACCTAACAAAGAACAACCTTCGGTTATATGCTGTCAGGTTGTAGATGATCGGGTACAGCCCCTCCCCTCTACCAGAGCAAAGACTTCTGGAAAAGTTTATTAAAAGAGGAGGAAGATGAGTTAGAAGGTATGGATTATCTACCAACTCTGCTACTAATCTGCTACGACCCTCAGAAGGTAAAACTGTCACACTGATAAAATAAGAAGAACATACTCACCAAATTATTACCTGGAAGAAAACTGACTTGGTAATTGAATTCTGGAAGTCACACAATAACTGGAAGACTCAGGACTAGAACTCTGGTCTCTGGATTTCAAGGCCTGTGAGGTCTCTTTTAGTTATTATTTTTTTGAAAAAACAAATCATTTATTTGGGACCTATCATAGTCTGGGCACTTTTCACATTCATGAACTCATTTATTTGTCATAGACATAACTAATCTTATTTTCATTTCATAGGTTAAGAAGATATTTTTAGGGAAGATACGTAGCTTAGTAAATTTGCACAATGGTAATAAATGGCAATGACTGAATTTCCACAGGGATATGCTTCTGAGAATTATCTTTGCCACACCAAGCTGCCTCAATTGTTTATACATTAGTGTGAGCTGAAATCAATGAATCCCCCATCTCAAATAGATTTGCAAAAAAAGCCTTATTTCTATTTGAAAAATAAGAGTTATATGTTTAGTTAGATGAAGTATGTGCAGTAACTTGGAAGAAAACAATTGTACAAGAAGATCCTTTCAGAACATTAATATTAAAGGAAAATAAAAAGCAATATAGATAAAATTCACTATTCTGATATTTTTATCAGATCATTTTATGTTGAGACACAGATGATTGCTACATACCCATAAAATTTGCTGGGTTATATATTTATTTTTGTAGATTACTTGCTTTTAAAGAGAAGTTTTTGTTTATTTGTCTGCTTAAGGATTAACTCTAAGTAATAACTTATATTTTTAGAACTATGTTGTAACTTTTTAATAAGAAATTTAGTTGTTGTAAAATAAAAAATGCATCCAAAGTAACAATATGATATGCATATATTCTTAAATCAGATTTAGAAACCCCTCGATCCCTTCTTATTTTCCCTCCCACATTGTAAATTCTTGATGATTGGAGCTGGACTGTATTGATTCCTCCTACCTCATCTCTTCTCCCACTATCCCCATTATTCTCTGGTGCTCCTTGGTATCTGGCACACAAACATAAAAACACGTCCGTAGGAGGCATTTATGTTATATTTGCCAAATGAATGAATGAATGAAAAAATGCACAATCTAAGAAATAAATACATTTAAGTTTGGAGCAACCAAGTGCTCTAAGTGCTAGGATTACTTGGATTATGATTGTTTCAAAGATCTCTCTGGAAATATTATTGGACCATCTTGTTCAAAACAGCATTTCAGTGGTATAAATTTCTGCTCAAGAAGCCAATGGAAAAAGTGTGGAGCAGCAATGCCTATTTCAGCAGAATAGTCAAAGTCAAAAAAATAAAAAAAAGATTCCTGGTCCCACACAGAAATTAATTACTACAACAGTTAAATTCTTTTTTCAATGCAAAGTATATTGGGAAAGGTTCTGCTAAACCTCTAGATTGCTACCCAGAGCCCAGAGATCTTCCTATCAAATAGCAACCGCCTGCCTCCAAGAAAAACAACATAAACTTCCTCAGCAGAATCAATGTTAAGTGACCTGTGGGACACCAGTGAGGTGGCATCAGCGTTCATTACAATATTATCAATACATTAATACATAGAGGAAACAAAACTTGGGTACCACTGTATTCTTTGCAATAATTTCTACTCCAAGAGATCAGCCATTACACTACATGGAAGACCCTCTCAGTTACAGTTAAAAAACCTCTGAACTCAGTGAATTGCTCTGGGCTATGGGCCATGAAGCTTTGATTCTAATTCCTCTTTGACTCTGATTCGAGATCTGGCTCCATTTTTTGGCCTAAGTATGATATGCCTGAGTAGCCCTACAAGGAAAATGCTATTCCAGTTCTCTTCAAAACCCACCACTCCCCTTAGAAGTTTAGAATGTGTACTGAAAGTGCCTCCGAAAGAACAATGTTATAAATTCAAGATATAATAATTATCCTTATGTAACAACAGCATTGGGCAACTTCAAATACAAGCCACACTTTTAAAATCTGTTTAACATTTGCTTCTGGGAAAACCCTTTTTGCCCTTTAATAGTATAAGCTCATCACAGCATTATAATTTCCGGAGCTCATATTTGTGGAAGGAGAAGAGTTGGCCCTGGTGTTTTCAAATCTATGATGGTTTTCTCCTTCCTTTATCACCTGAAATTATTGAGAGGCTGTAAGATAATTTTCTAAAGTATGCAGAACAGAGGTACTTAGGAAAGCCAGGAGCTGAGATGGGAACCTGAGCATTGCGCTGACATCATCCTATGCTCCGCACATATGGCACATCACAAAAGCAGTACTGGCTGAGTACACGGGTCTATTCTGGACTCTTGTTGGCTTTAATTACAAGCAGCCTTGCTTTTTATCATTTACAGTCAGTTCTCCTTTTATTTAACCAGGAAAAAAATAGCATTCTAAGAAGGTAGTTTCACCATTTGTGTTCTTAAATGCATGTAAAATAAAGTGGGGCCCTGCAGTATTCCCAAAACCTGCTTCTCATATATCTGCACTTAAAAAAAAAAAACTCATCATAATCTCTGCAACTGGGTCAGCTTGCACAAAGATGCTCAGGGTAGCCATGAGCTCCCTCTGCACCCTGCAAACCTTGTAAGTGACACCTCATAATAGTGCAAATGAAGCATAGCATGATGAGAAAATGAAGAAGAATGAACCTGGATAGTCAACCCAGCAGTTTTCAAAACATGGGAGACTCAATTTTATTCCCTAAAATATACCACACACGATTTTTCTTTTGCACATTCAAGCATGCACATATATTCCCTATTACAAAAAAAGTCTTAGAATTCTCAGAAATCTTAACACAATCAAAACAGGCTTGTTGATTTGTGCATTTATACAGGTATATTTGCAATAGTCTCAAATTTTGAACTAAACCTCATGTTTACCTATTGTAATTTTCTGCTAGGAATTTATCATATTGTCCTATACCTTTGTGCTTTCCTTTCACTCCCATCCATTACACTCAAACATTCTTTCTAGAGAGCCTTTTGTCCCAATAATTAGCTAAATATGCAGGGAACTTTATTGACCTAACAGCTTCAACATCACCTCTTTCTTATTAGGTCCCCGGAAGCCATCACCCTGCCGCCCATCTGCACTCCCACCTTACCCTCATTTCTCCATCCCCACCCTCTGAGGCTTATTTTTCATTCTAATGTTCCTAGGTTGCTCTCTGCTGAGTTAATTCCCTCTTTTTAAGGGAGGGAAAGGAAAAAGTATAAAAAATTCACACCTGGCTTTTATTTGATGGGCTTTGGCTCCAGACAGGCAAGTTTGCTGCTCTGATTAAAAGAGGAGTAAAAGAAACAGAAAGAGTGACAGTTTGTTCCAAAAGAGTGTGAAGAGGGTGGGGAGTTTTATAAATAAATATGACCCTGGAATAGCAACTTCAAAGCAAAGTAAGTTCTTGGACTCAAAAGAATAATGCCAACTTCGACCCACACTTTTTTTCTCCACTATCCTATTCTCTTTTTCAGTGATGAATGTGCCTGATTTTTCATTCACATGGAGACAACTGCTGTATTCTGGAGGGAAAGAAATGTTTGCAAAGACCAGCAGACGGCGCCTGCCAGGGGTAGAAGCTGCGGAGGCGAAGGGAAAGGAGTGCCTGACTGCTGCAGGGCTCCCTAGGTGTCCTCTCCCCACCTCCCAGCCACAATCCCCCTCAGCTGCCTAGTCCCTAGGAAGAGAGGCTGAGCCACCAGAGAGAAAGAGAGAGAAAGAGAGAGAGAGAGAGAGAGAGAGAGAGAGAAGTTCATATGCATATGAGGTTATTAGCCAAGTGCTTCCCACTGGTACAATTAGATGCCCCACCCCCTCGTACCCCCATCTGGTTCACTGCACACACCCACCCACACTCTGTCTGCCCCTCCTGCTCCCTGGCCCTCCTCCCTCCCTTGGGACTTACATAGTTTTGCACAAAGGCAGGGCAGTGGCTGAGAACTGCACCCAGGCAATGGGGCAACAAGCTCCTAGAACATGGTGAGCGAATTGTGAGAGCAGAAACTCCTTACTGTTTCAGAGGGATCAACCCTCTGATAACTTGGAGCTGGGAAGCCTCAGTTTGGGGCATCACTCCTGTCTCCACATTAGCTACTCCTGAGATAATCCCTAGGAGAGAACCAGGGAAAGGTGCTTGAGAGCCAATTCCTAGGACCCTCAGGGAAGTGATTTGCTATTACACTCCCAGGAGGGTTGCCAGGGCAACTGGTCTCTTTCTTCCTTAGGTTACGCTATGGCTTCTCAAATCTAACCAGGATTTTCCCCAGGTAGGAAGACTGTCCTGGGGAAGGGTGTCTTCCTGGCAGCACCAGCACTGCTCTGGTAAGGGAAAAATACATGGGAGGGGGGCAAAGGATCCAAAGCTGAACCAAGGCTTGAAAGTGAATGTATTCTGCAAGAAAGGTGGGAAACGGACATAAGTAATTGTCCACAACTTTCCCTCTGCTTTGAAAATGAGTGTGTTTTACACTGGATCAAAAAAAAAAAAAAAAGATTGGGAGTGGGGAAAGACTCACCAAAAAATAGTTGAATATTTCATTTTTGGCAATTCAGGGAAGCTGAAATAGCATTTATCCAAAGATAAGAGGGAACTGGCTCACATTGTGGCCACTTGGGAGAAGAGGAACCTACTAACCAAGGTGTTTCCCTACACTCTCCTCTTCACAAAGGAGGAATTAGGAGAATAACTACCCTCTGCTGTAACTTCTGTTCCTCCAGGTACATCCCCTGGTTTAGCCCAGCCAGCCTTAATTCACTGACCCTCTTTGGAAAGAGCTAAATACTGAGGAAGGAAGAAGTAGGACCTCCTTTATTACAGCAGTCTGCAGACAAGATCCTCAGGGAGATGGATTTGTGTAGCCAAGCCTCTCTCTGTTCCATTTAGAAAATAACTCATCCTAATCTCCAAGAAAAGATGTATATATATGTATGGAGTGGGTGGAAGAAGGATACTGTCCGGAAGACCTCTCTGTGCCTCCTGGTAGGGGCTGGCTAGCATTGAAAAAGGTGCCTCAGTTATTCTGATACCTCCTCCAATTAAGTGAAGAGTGGAGGTAGAATGGATTGGCCTCCTGTTGAGTGAGTCCCGGGACCGCTTCCCTCTCACTGCAGTCTGAGCGCACTTTGGAGGAATGTGCAGCCAGGAATCTCTCCCTCCCCCGGGCCAGAGAAGATGGGGCGGCACACACAGCACAGACAAAAGGTTCTGCAGAGCCCTCTTCTCTCAGGCGCCCCGGTCCCTAGGCTGAGGGTGGCGCCCCATCTGGCCACTAAGTGACCTTCTAGCGAGTGACGCCCCCTTCCCTCGGGGCCAGCCGAGTGGCCGGGGCTGGTCCTTTAATAGGTGTCCACATCTCTCTCTCTCTCTCTCTCTCTCTCTCTCTCTCTTTCTCTCTCTCTCTCCCTCCCCGCACCTCCACAAGGAACGCCCCTCCCACCCCTCTCCACAAACACCCGCGACGCCTTCCCCCCATCCCCTTCTATTGTCTTCAAAGAGATAAGTGGCTCCCACCAAACACACCCAAATGCACCTCCCTTTTCTTGAGCTCCCATTTCTCTGAGCCTTAGGGACCCAGAAGCCAGTGCAGGGTTGAAGGGGGAAAGCGAAGGGGTAACCCGCAAGAACTTGGCACCGCAGACCCACCGTGTCCGCCTCGCAAGGATGCTGGTGACCTGTAGATTGCAATAGGCACTGAATGATGCTTGCTGCTGCCATGGAAATGGTGGATGTGGTGCGCTCCCAAACTGGACGCCCCCCACGCCACTCCTAGGAGGCCGCTGAGGGTGAGCGGGACTATCCAGAGCAGGGCCAGGCGCCCCCCTGCGCCGCTGCCGCCGCTACCGCCACCCCCGGGCGAGCCCAGCTCGGCGCTGCACCGGAGCATCCTCTGGTACATGGCGGGGCGCCCGCCGAGGGACAGCTGCCGCGGGAGGCAAAGTTTGGGGCCCGAGGAAAGGAGAGGGTGCAGGGGAGCAGGCGCACGGGTTGGGCTGCGGGGCCGACCGCCTCACCGCGCCAGAGCACCCATCCTCTCCCTGGTTCGGACAGTCTTCTCGGGGTCCTGGAGTCTGCCGTGCCTTGCACCCCAAACAATCCGAAACATAGCCGAGGCAAATGCAGCTGGCTGGGGGCTTGTCCGGAAAGGCAACCCCGGGGAACAGCAAGCGCGGAGAGGATGGCTGCTCCCAGATTTCCAGGGCTCCAGGTTCTCGAGAGATACTCCCAAAGAGTTTCGGGCGAGAGTGCGTGCCGGGGGATGGGGAGCCGGGAAATTGTTTAAAGCTCCTCCCGGAGGGTCCTCACTTCTACATGACAGCCATCCACCAGGAATCCACTAGGTAAATCCATTTAGCATTGTGTGTGGGAACTGGGGAGGCCACTTCGCCGGCCCAACCTCCTTTCAAGGGAGCAGCAGACCCCATGGAATCGAGGCGCCCCTTCCCTCCATTCAGCCCCGGCCAGCTCGCCCGCTCGCGCCAGCCTCCCCCGGGCAGCGCGCAGAGCAGCGGCGCGCATCGCCTGCTCCCGAGGCAATCTCCGCGTCCGCCGCCTGCTGACACTTACGCCCGGCGAGGGGTTCAGAGGGAAGAGTGCACCCTTGTGAAGGAAGCAGGGATCCAACAAGGGTGAGAGAGCTGAGGGAAAGAAGACGCAAACGAAGGAATGGGGAACTGAAAAATAAATTTAAAAAGAAAGGCGGGGGGGAAGAAAAAGAAAAGAAAAAACCACACACGCTGGCGAAGCTAGGGGCTCTATGCAAATCTGCAGTCTCCAAACAGCAAATCACTGAAGCTCGGATGCAATGCAGAGGACGAGCCTATGTAACGAGGGAGGCTGGTCTAGCTTGCCACAAAAATCGCCCTGCTTTGCCTCTCCCTCGCATTCTCCACACATCAAAGGGACACGTGTACGGCGATGCGGGGAACACCTAAAAAGCAACTCTCCATCCTCAGCCAGGTGATCCCTCTGTCTGAATTACAATGGCAAATGGCACCCTTCCCCTACCCCTATGGTTTCGAAGTAACCAGTGTCTTGAGAGCTCTTAAAAGGGAAAGAATTCGGCTCTTTTTATTGGACCAAACTTATTCTATCAGGTGTTCAAACCCAAACTGCTAAATATGGCTTAACGCCATCTACTCAGGCACCAATTCTGATGATCTGTTAATTATACATATTACTCAAAACAGAGTCCCCCTTCCCACTACAGTATCATAATTCATACAAAGCAGTGAAAGTTCAGGGGACCAAAACTCACAAGGAGGGAGAAAGGTGAGTAAACTTGGAAGCTAGAGAGGAGGTAAAAGAGAGAGAACGAAAAGAAAGGAAAGAAAAGGAAACAAGGGAGAGAAAAATGGTATGAATGAAACTGCTTATATTTCCCTTAAATAGATCTGGGATAATTAAGAACTCCCAGGATCTCCATAGATATCCTGCTGTGGTGGTCTTTTTCATAAGGGTGGAGTTCTGGTTTTCTCTCATTTTGTCTCAAAAGGAAAATAACATCAGGGAATCAAAATTTCTAACTACTGTACCTAAAGGAAAGAGGATTTTTTATATTCTGTTAGTGAAACAGCATTTTTAACCTGAAGCTGTATGCCCTAGGTGAAAAACCAGCAAAGCCACCACACACCTCAGAGTAGAAATCCAGCAATGAAAGTGAATGGGGCAAGTTCAAATTCAGATCTGGTACCATGAGTGAAACATTCCCCAGGGCAAAATGATGAAATGTCTAGTAGCAGGACGGTTTTTGGTCTTTATATAAAAACTAAGTGAAAAAAACTGCGAGCACACATAACTTCTCACAAGCTTCTTATAATGTTATCAATAAATCTAAAGTCCTGGGGCTGCAGTGATAGCTCAGCGATTACAGCGCTTGCCTGACATGTGCAAGTACTCCAGTTCAAACCCCAGCACCATGTACACAATAAAGACTTGGAACAAAGAAAGCCACATGAAAACTAAATAAAAATTGATTCTCTCTCTCTCTCTCTGTCCTTCTCTCTTTAATAAATAAATACATATAAAGTCCTGCATTGAAAAAAAAAGGAGGATTTGTTTCGAATAAGCTACTCATCCAAGGGGCACCTCAACTTGTGTGCTGCTTAATACTCCTATCAAAGAGTCAAACTGGACACCCTCATGGCTGCTATTTAAACAATATCCAGGAACCGCCAAATCAAATCTGGAACAATCCAACATTTCACACTCTGGTTAAAAGCTTATTTGATTTTACTGAAAAGACTATTCTTCTACAGGTCATTAATTATGGTGGGTGTTTAAATCTATTTTTAAAAGGCATGCTCTTGGGCATCCTGGCACATGCCTTTGATCCCAGCAACTAAGGCAGGAAGCTGAGGCAGGAAGATCCCAAGGTTGAGACCAGCCTCAGCATTTCAGAGAGATCCTTAGCAACTTATTGAGACCCTGTCTCAAAATAAAACACAAAAAGTGCTGAGATATAGCTCAGTGGTAGAGTGCCTTTAGGTTCAATTCCTGATGCTGCTTTAAAAAAAAAAAAAAAAGACATATCTCTTACCTTCCCACAGAACCTGAAAGATCAACAGAACAAATACAGCATCTTCCACTGATTGCTGATTTCTGCCCTTGTCCCCAGGCCATTTCCTCTTCATTTGTTATTTTCATCACATATGTATTTTTATCCACTAGTAAAACTTGTATTTAGTTTTTTTTAAAGGAGATCATACACTTTTTTTTTTTAAGAGAGAAGGATAGTGAGAGAGAGAGGGACAGAGAGAGTCAATTTTTTATTGAGTTTTTCACATGGCTTTCGTTGCTCTGACACTTAGTTGTGTATGTGGGTCCTGGGGTTTGAACCCGTGTACTTGCACATGGCGGGCAGGTGCTGTAACCACCGAGTCACCGCTCCAGTCCCTTGTACTTATTTTTAAGATATCAAGAGCTTCAAAATGAAAAGGAAAATCATTTGTTTTAGAGACTATTGGTCCATACTCTGAGTTTGACATTTCATAGTGTTAGTGTGGAAAGCGCACTGGTTAGGAGTTAGGAGACCTGTGAATCACTGTTGGCACCACATTTACTGCTTATGTCACATTACATACTTAGCTTCTCCCTGAGGCTCCGTGGCTTCCATTATAAAATAGCCATGTTCCCATCTTCCTTAACAATCCCACGGGGCAGGAAGGTATAATGCAATATTTAATGTTACTTTAAAAAACATCACACGCTACCTACAATTAAGGCATTACACATCTCCTTTCATATAGGGATAGCATATTTGAACTGATTAGCATGCACAATATATTTGGTTCCCTACCATCTATAAAAAATGTGAGGCACCACACTGTTCGCCAGTAGCCTGATATATAGTGTTAATCTGTCCCCTTCTCAACTAGGTGGCAGATTCCTAAGAGGGACAGGAATTAAGTCTTCATTTGTACTCCCTCTAGTGCCCAGTATATGTGAAACATAAGTTAATCTCTGTACATACAGTCAATTCTCATTATTCTCAGTGGTTGTGGTCTACATAGTCACTGTGAACAATGAATTAGCAAATAATGAACTATTGCTTCTAGGGAGAAATACAGGGTTAGGTTTCTATACTTCCCTGGTTACACATTTTGATCCACTGACTAATATATAACCTTATTTTCTTTGTGTTTTAAGATGCCTTATTTAACGTATTGTTGCTTCACTAAACTTTCAGTCATGACCAGCGACATTTTAGCTCATGCCTGGATGAAGCTTATCTAACGTGTGTTTTCTCCGTAAGGCACATTACAGCCCTCTTGTGCTACGAACGTTTAGACATCACTTCAGCATTATGCTTGGATGCTATTTAAAATAGCAAAATCACTAACAAAAGCATGAAAATGTAAAGTGTGGAAGTAAATAAACTGCAGATAGAGCACTTGTTTACAGTGTAGAGCTGAGACAAGAAGGCAGAACATCACCATGTTCCATTTCAGCTGGGAAAGGGAGTCAGGAACAAGATTTTCAACGTTCTCTACCCGCCTAATGACTGCCAAAGTGACCCAGTTATTAATTTGCGGGTTACAAATATCAGTAAGGCATGGAGGTGAATTTCTATCTATGAATAGAGAAGATTAACTGTATTTGTTATTATCTTGATTATTAGAAAATGACGGGGCAGGGTCTTTGGACAGTGATCTGTATAATCAAAGTCCACATGAGTAGAGTAAGTGTGGAAGTTTCTGGAGAGCTTTCCCAAGAGCATGCAAATGATCATATATATCAGTCATTTGATCGCCTGCACCCCGTCTTATTCAGTCAGGGGCCTCAGGAGATAAAGACAGGGTTAGGGAAAGGATAGGCTAGAAATCTTAGGCTTACTGGAGTCTCAAGAGCTCAAGAAAAAAATATTTATGGATGCCTTGAAAGAAGAAATTGTAGCTGTAGACTTTCAGGCAGATGTCTAGAGCACCTTCACAAAACTTAGGAGATTCTGGGGTGGCTGCTGTGCTGCTGGTGCTGCAATATTTGTTATAAATGGTAGTAATTTTAGGGAACAAGAACCAATTCTCTGTCCAGATAGTGGAGAAAAGTTTTATGGACCAGCACATTCCTGATCTGGGTGACGTAAATAAAACTTGTGCTTACTTTATCATTTGTCTCTTCTGCAGGTCTCTCCTGGAGCCTCAAATTACATTGTTTAAGGGAAACTGAGGCTGCACCTGACAAACTGCTCTTAAATGAGCCAAGAATTTATGGAAGGAAACATTATTGGCTACCTGTAATATAGTCTTTAACTTTTCAGCACAGGTAGTGGGATATGAGTGTGTTGTCTGTATTCTGCACGAGTAAGTGCCTTCATCAGGAATTTCCTTTCCTTTTTTTTAAATTTATTTTTTCCCTTTTACTTTTCTTTCCTTTTCCTTTTCTGTAAGAGGCAAGGTCTCCCTGTGTTGCCCAGATTGGCCTCAAACACCTGAGCTCTGGTTAGTCTTCTGCCTCATACTCCAGCAGTTGGGACTACGGTACACACCACACCCAGCTCTGCATCAGGAATTGATATTCCAACATCTCAGCCAGAATGACAGAAGCCAGAGGTGGCTTCTAGAAGTTTTGGGCTATAATCATCCTAGTTATGATGTAGCTTTGCTCATTAGGTAGAAGGCATATTAGAAATAGACTGTCATTGGGGAAATTAATGTTAATTATTGGGGGATTATGAATGGCTTATTTTTATTGAAATCATTAATATGCATGATATGTGATTGGCTAAAATGTTTTATGGACACACTTGACTTCAATTTAAGTAATATATGTGCATTTCAGAGGTCTCACACCCTGTACCATGAGGAATGGTGCCAAAATAACAGTAATAGTAAAAATTAGTACTTATTTGTAGTTGATGCTACTCTGGGAGTTTTAAATGTATTAGCTCATTTAATCATCATGAAATGACATGAGGTAGGCACTAAAGTTGGTCCCTAACAATTCATAGTCTTCTAATTCTGACAGAAGGTGAACTGGGTGCTGCCAATGAGTTCTTGACATGTGTACTTCAGGGAAAAACTTTTTTTTTTTTTTTTTGCATGACAGTTTTCAGGCTTCTAAAAGAAAAAAAAAGTTGAAACTTCTCTAAGCTTCCAGAATAGGCTATAAAAGTCTGTTCTGACTTATTGATAACTATTTCTATAGTTGAAGTTCATCTGATCATTGTAGCCTATGCTCTGGAAAACTCTTGGAGGAATAGTTAACCCTTACTTATCTCTTAACAAGTGTGGCTAGCTACTCAGATCTACCTGGAAGAGCCTACTCATTGTGGGAACTAAGCTGTCCAAGGCTGACTCACAGTTAATGATTAATGACCAAAAAGGACACAGGTAGTATAGGCTGTACAACAGTATTAAGAAATGGAAGATGGGTTTGAAATTTTAGGGGTGAAAAGAAAATAAATAGAAGGAGACAGAGGAAAAGAGTGGATAGGGGAATTTGTGGAGACATGGAAAAGGAGAGACCATTTCAAATCATTTTCTCATATTCCAGAATCAACACTTCTGCCTCAAGGAATAGGATGGTTGTCAAGCAGACAATTTCAACCTTTTTATGTTTTTCCTAAGCTTAATTGGAAATCCTTACAGCTCAGTATTAAGCTTTCTAAATAGAAAAGTAGACACTAAAAGCAGCAGAGGGGAAGTATATTAAAACCCACAGGCAGCACTAATCTTTTAAAAATTAAAAATGAGGAGAGTGTCAGTCTTGCATTTTATATTTCTACTGATGTCAGCATAAAGACAAGACAAGCAGACCCCACATATCCATCTACCTCTATTTCTAAGTTTGAACTGGGAGAGAAAAGGTATAGAACTCAGAAGAGGGTATGATCTTTGGAAGTTGCACAGATCTGATCCTGTAACTTTTCTGTGTTACTGTAGACCTTAAGTGTGTTCTGAAAAAAGATGTGAACAGAGGAGTACGAACATTGGGTGGGGCAGGGGCGGGAGAGAGGGGAAGCATGCTTGGAAATGTAGTACACAATCCCTTATTATTCAGATGATAAATCTGTGTTACAGAAAAGTCAGATTTATTTATGATGTATTTATACATCTAGAAGTGCACTTCCATCTCCCACCACCCATAATAAAGTCAGACATATAGTTTGGTCTGACTAAATTCAGTCAATTTAGCTATTAGAGCCTCCACATGGCTATAAATCAAGGGGAGTGATGGGGACTCAATAGGAGCCAACATGATACCCAGTCCAATTCATTCACATGATTAAAGTCTAGACATTCAGTTTGCCTTGTGAAACATGAATAGATGTATTCAAGTCAAGGTGAGTTGCATTTAGGACTGTAGTAGTTTATGGTCTCTATCCTAGTCTTATTTAATAAAAATGTCCTTTGTGATATCCTGCCTAAAACCCCATGCCTAAGCACCAAGGCAGAGTCACAGAGACTTCACTACAACTGTGAATTTCAGTGTTATGGGTATTACTTGGGCATCAACCATTCACATGACATCTTTCAATCTCGGTCACCATACATTATTTTCCTTTTATTTTTTCCAGCAAACTTGTGTTGTTGACAAGCTCTTTCATAGCTCCATTGCTCTTTCAATGTGTGTGTCCCCAGTGAAGAAGAAAGACATGTCTTTACCAATGTGACATTGGGTTTCATGGTTCCTTACACCAGTTTCCTCGTCTGTAAAATGATCATCACTCTATGCAATGGATTTAGAAGTTTCCAAGACATATTAAGGACTTTATAAATATATTGTTATCTTTTATTCATATGTACATATGGTAGCTTAGATGCTAAAGATATAAAGAAAATGAGCTGAGATGTGGTTTTTAGTTTAGTCATATTCTAAACTCTCTCAACTCAGTCAAATTGACCCTCCTCCTTGACAATTCATAAGCTCAACCTCTGTTTCTCTAAATCTGTGATGCTCAAAATTTAGCATGCCAGGGAACAATTGGAAGGTCTATTAAATCACAGATTGCTTTGTTTTTGATCCCTTTGATCTTTGGAGGACCCTCATGATTTACATTTCTAACAAGTTCCCAGGAGATGCTGAACTGCTGGCATAGGGGACTAAGACTTTTGAAAACACTGCTCTGTCAGTGCATCAAGGTCCTTGACAAAGGTCTTGGTAATGAACACATGGGGAGTTTCTCAGTAAGTTACTCACCAATGATTTTGCCTCCTTTTAGCTGATCTTAAAAAATTATAGTCAGGTCAGTGTACCCTAAGCAACAGTGGTATTCCCATCTCTCTTCTTTAGAGCTCTCTCTGAAGATTTCAAAATGTCTATTCTATAAACTTATTTGCCCTCATCCCACATCACAAAACTGTAAACTCCCTTTACTGTAGTTGGAAACCCCATTTTATTTTCTTTGCCACAATTGTATTTGAGCTGTTCTTTGGTTAGCATTGACTAGGGGCAGGAAAATGAGACATCACACTAGAATTCATTTCTGCTTCAACTAACTTACACCTATGTAGCCACGGGCAGGTTATTTAGACACAATTTTACCATGTATAAAAGGGGACATTAACTGTAGGACTGGTGTGTAAATTAAATGAGTTGACAAGTATAAAACATTTAGAACAGAATAGAACCTATGTAATAGAATTTGGCCTGTATAATATATACATACTAACTTTGTGCTTTACAATGGTTATTCTTTCTTCCTTTTTTATGGCAGAGAGAAAATATATCAAAATTTATGATAATACTTATTTTTAAATAAAACCAAATACTGCCTATCAAAATAATCAATTATCACAATGGAAGATGGAAAAGGAGAAAGAGTGAGAGAGGAAGGAAGGGGGGAGAGAAGGAAGGAAAGAGGAACGGTGTGGGAAAATAGAAAACAAAAGAAGGGAAAAGTACCTGAAGGTTCTGGCAGCCAGGCTTCCAGTCTGACCAGCATCAGCTATAGGAAAGATCAATGCCATAAACTGACAACCTGAGGTCTGCCTGCCTACGTTCCACATCACAGTCCATCACAAACATCCATCACCACCGAAGAAAGAAACATGAGATTGTTGAGAATGGAATTAGCATTGGAAGGACAACTATGAGGCAAGTTCGAGTGATATGAAAACTAAACCACAAGTTGCAAATCTCTAGTAAATACAGACATCTAAATCAGGAACCAGAAATCATGTACATAACATATGTTTAATTTCCTGAATGCCCAAGTACTTAGAGCACAAACCAATTTGATCTATCTTTACGAATTTATGTTCTCAAGCCTATATCACCATTTGAATGTGCTGAAAGGAATTCAGTCACCCATTTGGATGGAATCTTAAATAGCTTTATTTGGGATCTATAACTCAATCTCCATCCCACTCAGGATTTATTAGATTACATACATATTAGGTTATACATTTTGTCAGAATGACATTTAGACATTACTATTCTAGTTAAGTTGGTATGACTCTTCTACTATGAAGATCTCCAGGTAAAGTCAAAGTTCTGTTGCATATATATTCAGCATTTCAAAATTTGCCTCCATGCAGCCTCTTATCTCCCCTGGAGCTCAGCTTCTGCAGCTCTCCCCACTGTCACCTGCTCCAAGCACAGGGACTTCTCACCACCCGAAAACAAGCTACATGCTTTCATTTTTTAAATTCTTTGCCACTGCCCATGCTTTTTGCTCTGTAAAAACTATCCTCTCCCCCTTCTTCCCTCTTTTAATATCTTATTCACTATATCATCAAATTTTAATATAGATTTCTCTGTTGGAAACTTTTCTGAACTCTTCCGAGTTATTTGCTATTTCTTCAATCAATAGACTATCACAAATACCTTAAAAAAAGCTTAGGATATATAACAGTGTGTTCACATTACCACTGTGCTGAATGAGTGAATGAAGTCTTAAAGCAATTGGTTAAATCTATTTTCATGTTTAGGGATTTAAAATGACCAAAACCAAAACAGGAAGTAAATAAATCCTCTTCAATTTATCCATACAGATTTTCAGTAAGCCTTTCTTTTTTTTTTTTTTTCTTAGAGAAAGAGGAACAGTGAAAGAGTAGAAGAGAAAGACAGAAGCAATTTTCATTTAGTTTTTCACATGGCTTTCATTGCTCCCAGACTTCATTGTGTACATGGTGCTGGGGTTTGAACCAGCATACTCGCGCATGCCAGGCAAGCCCTGTAACCGCAGAGCCACCGTTCCAGCCCGAAGTAAGCCCTTCTTATTGCCTAAACTATACTTTAATACTTAGACAGAGTTTTAATTTGAATACCAAGTTAATTGGTTAAAAAGAATAATGAAATTTGTTATTATATTTTCCTACTTATATTATAAACAGATATTTTATTTCCCATACTTCATGGGGGAAAATATACCACCAAGCTAAGATGCTTTCAGCCAAGTTGAATTACAAAACAAACATTTACAGCTAACTTATAAATACTTGACTATAGGGGTTTGTAACAGAAACACTGTCACCACCATCATCAATGTAGCCATTCAAATAATATCGCCATTGTGAAACTTATGATCTAATATATTTACTCTGGAATGGATGAGTTAAGAATAGCTATAGGAGCTGGAAAAATTTTCAGTGGTTCAATTCAAATTGCATAAGCATTTCACATAGTTCAAGTCTCTTAGAATATTTATTTCAAAATGAGCACTATATGATCCAAACATTTATTTTTAAGAGATAAGTTATTTTTTGGAAACTTGTATAAGAAACATATGACCTCTGAGGCATTTTGAAAAATCATTAATCCATGTTTTTTTTTAACTGTCTCCTTTTTCTTTTGTGAAAGAGTTACTTTCCTTCACATTTTCTCTGTTCTATTGCTGAGATGATTCCCCCAGAGAACTGTGTGTTTATCTTGACAGGTGTTAGTAGATCCACAGACCTCTGTGGAATTGTTCCTGGCTTCGTTGAGGTACAGTAGAAAACATTACGCTTGCAAAGTAATGAATCTGCCTTATTGCATTCTAAATAAAATAAACCACACAGAGAGTGGAATTAATTTACTAATGTCTTCCTAATGAAGCTTTCATTAGGCATATGGTGTGGTCTTCAATATTTAACATGAGATAGGTATTAAAACAAAGCATAGCTTCTGATTTTTTGAAAGCATACCTGATGATTGCCTCATATTATTTTCAAATGAACTCATTTACCCTCAGATTATTTTAGCCATCTAATCAAAGAGATACAAGAAACATTTCTAGACTTCAGAGAATTTTTAATACAGACAAAATAAATATCTATTTTTACTATTCCTCTTAAATAATTAAGATTGGATTTGCTCTTTTCATTTTTAAGAGAGAGGAAAATTTTTAATTTTCTGCACACTATAAAATCTCATGCATTAATAAAATATAGGAGTCAAACATTGAGAATGAAAATGTTTTAGTCCAGTTCACAACAGTTTTCTCTAAAGGTAATGCTTTAAAAGTAAAGCCTAGCAAACACAAACTTAAATGGTGATTAAAACAGTGTAGTTTCATAGCCAAAGAAAGATCAATTGCAAACAAATCAAATCAGTATCTCATCATGTTAGCAATATTTTTATATACCATTTGTTAAAGACAAAATTCAAAGATTCTTGCAGAAAAACCTCACTCTTTCAGAAAATCATCAGTTTGGGAGCATGGCTTATCCCATTCTGGCTAACATTTACAGTAGTATATAGAAGAGCCACAAATAAATTCCATCCTCATTCAGTGCTACACTATGCCAAGTTTTTAATTTCTCATTTCAATTTCCCTTTACAAATCTT
Source organism: Aplodontia rufa (assembly GCA_004027875.1). Lineage (NCBI taxonomy): Eukaryota > Metazoa > Chordata > Mammalia > Rodentia > Aplodontiidae > Aplodontia > Aplodontia rufa. The sequence goes on along the minus strand of PVKS010002897.1, from coordinate 35,916 downwards.
TCTTCTTTATGATCACACTTGCCCAATTGAGACTTGAAGATCTTATCAGTCATGCAATTTACTATTATTATTTAAATTTACTCATTTCAACTAGTATTAACTGTCAAATTCTGCAAAAGCAAGAAAACAGACATGGTAAAGGAAGAGGAAAGGTGGATCTTTTCTTCTCCAGCTGTAGCAGCCAGAAACAGTACGAAAGCAATGGATCATGAAGAAAAGCAATTTCCTACTCGAGGGATTAGACAGAACCCTCTTTTGTACTGTTAAATCAAAGTTTTTGGTTATTTTTTCAAAGAATACTGATTTTTTTTCAATTTACATAAATAGTATGTAACTATTAACTACAAGAAACTCCCAAAAACATATCCTCTCAGCCAATCAGTGGAAAATTGGTTTTTAAAATTAAAAATAAATTTTAAAAACCTCCTTTATGTTGGAATGATCTAAACAAGACTTTATACAGCATGGGAAAATTTTAAGCTGCTCTACAAGTGAAATATAGTTAATAAAAATTAATTTGAACCGATATATGAGGCTTTTTTCTTCTCTCTTTTTTTTTTTAAGAAAAATACAGGTAATTTTTATTTTGAAGCAGCTCCTACTTGCTAGCATTAGAAAATTGAAGATTATGTAAATTTCACCAAATGTTTGCTTTACCTTTAGGTCCACAACAGGGTTAACCACTACTGTCAGTCAGTAATAAATTCAGATTTGAGAACATGTGTAGTAGAAAATGGTGCCCTGCAATAGCATGGAAAATGCATTTACATTCATGGAGGAGTGAAACATTCTCACGCAATAAAGGCAAATAAAAGTTACATGTTCAAAATATGGGAAAGGAAAATCATGAGCCTATTGTCATAGTCCATTTTTTAAAGGCTTAATTCTTATATGAATTATGTTTAAGGAAGTTGCACATTTTTTATGGTGAAAACTGTCATGCCATGTATTTAAGAACAAGAAAGTCTTCATCGCTAAATCATAGGGTTGTGACAAACCCTATAATTTATTTCATCTTATTCCTCAGTTGCTCAGTTTTATCTGCTACATTCTCACCCCTCACAATGTTAACACATATTTGAGGGTAACAGTAGGTGATTAGTGGACAAAGCTCTAGCTATTATTTTAATTGTCTTTCATTCCAGTTTGTCAAAATACTGATGCTACTAAGTTGTTTTTGAACTCAATATCCTATAGAGACATTAAGAACAACAAAACAAGTATATTAAAAAAGCAGATATTTCCTGCTTTACATAAAACTGAATAGTATTTTCTAAACATGGCAAAATGATCTATTGTATAAACCAGGATATTTTTTGTGTGTGAAAATTAAAGGATATAGGCAACTATATACAAACCAGGATTTTTTTGTGAAAATTAAGGAAATAGGCAACTACACACACACACACACACACACACACACAATTAAAACACTACAGATCTATAACCAAGCAGAATAAAACTTGACCATTACAATCAAATAACCTTAGAAGAAGGCTGAAGTTATTCAGTATGACTGAAATGAGTGGGATATGAAGAAATGAATGTTACTTTCACTCAACAGAAATTCCTCAGTCTGATAATAAATAATAATAATAGGCTAGTTGGATAACAGCAGTTGGAATCCCCTGGGTTTCCAGAACTTGGGATTAACAGCAGAAATCAAGAGCTGGGTTGCTGACAGGCCAGACAATAGAAAATATGTTGAGGCCTGGAGCAGTGGATCAGCAATTACGGCACTTGCCTGGCATGCGCGTGTATACGAGTTCAAAGCCCAGCACCAAGTACACAGCGAAGTCTCGGAGGAAAGCCACATGAAAAACTGAATAAAATTGATTCTCTCTTTCTCTCTTGCTCTCTCTCTCTCTGTCCTTCTCTCTTAAAAAAATGAAGAAGAAGAAGAAGAAAACAGATTGAGATTTCTGAGCTAAGGAAGTACAAGAAAGATATGATGAGGAATGACACTCAAAACCAAAATTAAAGAAATCAATAGCTTTCCATGGCTTACTAAGTAGTATCCGCATAGAAACACCAAGGTTCATTTTTAAAAACAGTGACTGCCCAATTGTGACAGAGTAGTTCCAGTACTGTATTTGATATTAATTCTTCCTTGTCCCTGGCAAATGGGTCTATCTTGGTGTGGAGGAAAGGAGTGCACAGAGTGGCAACATGCCCTGCTAAAAGTATGGGCTTTCCCAGTCAAGTTGCCCTTATAACCCATTAATCTTGAGGAAGTGTAAATAGAAGTTATTTTTAAAAGGGGGTTTTTTGTAGTGGTTTTGGTTTTGGGTTTTTTTTTTCCTTTGTTTGTTTGAAGGCAGATTTGGGTAGCATGTCCCTTTAGCTTCTTTGCTGTAAAACATTATTATTCCTCTTGTCCAAAATATTATGATAATGCCTATGGGCAACATCCATAGCGACAGCGTGAGGTTAAAACCACACAAAAAGGATAGAGAAGCAAGAAGATGAAAGAAAACTAATGTTTGATGTCTTCCAGCCCTGCATAACCTATTGGACTCATCAAAATTGAAAAAATAAACTACCTGTTTAATCCAACGTAATTCAGGTTATCAGGTTTGGGAAGCTAAATATACACCTAATAGATATAACTAATTTCTTGGAGGGGTGATTCCTCAGATGGGTGAGTCAGACAACCTGTGCACCCAGGCATCCAAAGGAGACACTTATCCTTAAGGAGAGAAGATAGCATAGGGTATGCTTGGAGCTGCTCCAGAGACACATGTATTTAAAGAAAGTTAAGAGAGCTGCTTTAATACAGGGGCCTGTTAAAGATAATAACTGGGAAAAGATGCTACCCCAGGCTCTTGAACAGAAGACAACGCCTTTGAATAAGGAATGCTAGGGACCCAAAGAGAAGTTCTTATTTTTCCTGCCTGAACAGGCTGTGTGCGTGTGGAGGGGGGGCATTCCATTTTCTGGAGATAAGGAATTAGAGCTTGCTCAAGACTCTCAACCAGGGGTCTTTGAAGTGGGCTAAGATGACTAATAATAGACACATTTTTCAGGGATCATACTCAAATGTGAGCAAGTAGAGGCTGCTATATATTCATTTATGCATTAATTCATCAACATCTCAAATTCTTTACCTAATGAGTATTTACTGAGCACCTGCTTTATACCAGGATTCACTCAAGTACTCTGTCATTCTGCAAGACCACTGGTAACCAGGACCTGGACTCATCCAGAAAGAGACTATTGGGGGTTCAGTTCTTATTGAGGAAACAAGTATTTGGGTTGACTGGTCCTTCATCCCAGTCTTTTCTTGAAGTCCATGAAAGAATATACAGATTCTGCCGTGCAGATAGAATCTAACTGGAACTAAAGGAGTGTTCTGGCCTCAGCTAATACGCTTTCATTCTCAGAGCCTTTCAAAGAAGCAGTGTGCACATCTCAGACATGCTTATTGACCAGGTGCTCACCGCCTATTTGGCAAATGTTGTTTATGAAGTTTTTAAGAAGCAAATATTGATCCAAAAAAATTCCACTGCATTAATATTCTGTCATTCTGCAAAGCTACTATTAACTTTGATGTACACATGCAATTATATGTCTGTCTAAAGAGTTTCAATTGCCCTAACTCTTGGGCACTGCACCATGATTAAATGCATATAGGCAACAAGTTCTTGACTTGAACAGCCAGAAAACCACTGTGGCATGAGATCAATAGTTAACGTTGCTTTCCAAAGGATGCCTTTGTCATTGCTTCCTACAGTCCCCAAAGGCCTTGATAAATACCTAAAGCTAGACTTGTTCTTCCTTCTGTACACATGTTCAGGCAAATGAAAGCCAAAATCTACCTAGGAAGAGTCCATAGGGCCCACATAGAGGTTAAGACTTTAAATACTATAGAGCTCATAAAACACATTTTCATGGCAGGGCACCCTCTTTATCAAGCTCCCATATGTTTCAGAACAGTTAAAATTAATGAGCAGAAATATAAAATCTTGCATGAAGGTTTGAAAACATCAGTAGCATAAGCACAAGACAAGGGAGTCCTAATTTTTAGTTGTTAGTATAAAAAACAACCATAGATTTTTACTGAATTCCCCAAAAGTGGGAACTTAGGCAACAGATTGATGCTACTGGTTAAAACATATTTGTGTGATACAAATCTAGGGTCTGGATCATGAGAATAATAATAATTTTCCTAAACATTACATAAGACACACATGAGGCATGATTTAACATTCTAGATACCTCATTTTAAAAGATACATTGATGGACAGGTGGGAGACCAGATGGTCATAAGAGCCACATTCAGCTGGAATGACAGAAACTACAGAAGATACTGCAAGTATCCTCAAATACTTCAAAGATTTCCACTTAAACAAAAAGTAGGTTTATTCTTTATTGGACTTGTAACTACAGGAAGGAACAATAGGTGAAAAGAGATTAATAATATAGCAGATATTGGCACTCAACAAGTATAAAGATTCCAGAAAGATAATGGGTTGGGATTTGGAACCCATAGGCTACATTCCCACAAGGAAAATTCTGATATATTCCCCTGTCCAGGATTTTTGTCTTGGATATTTCTTTGAATAAAGAATTATTGAGTTTATAAGAAAGAATAGGATAGCTTTAAGCCAAGTTGCCAGTCAAGGAAACAGAAAGTAGATTTACATGTAAGAGAAGCAAAGAAACACAAAGATCACCCTGAGATGTATTTGGATGTGCCCTGGATGGCAATGTAATTCTTCCCTGAGTACCTTCTTGGGGAGCTAGGTAACTGTTCATAAGAAAATAGACTCATAGCTATAATCTTAGATAATTCTCATGTGTTTTTGTTCACATCTTTAGTTATAAGAAAATACATTCCATGTGCTTCAGGAAGAAATATGATGGAATACCAAAAGATAGCTAAGAAAAAAAAATAACTCTAACACCAAAAAATCATGAATGCATAGCTACCAATTTGAAAGCCTAAAAACAAATAGTCTAAAACACAGGAAGAAAGAAGACTTAATGGGAGATAGAAAAGCAAGACCATAATGAAGAGAAAGCTGTCATAGTAAAGAAATCACAGCAACTCCAGGCAAGAGAGTATAAGGGCATATGTAAATCAAATAAATAGATTAGTAAATACATGGTCATATATCATATCTATACGTGCATATGTATGTGTGTATATATATATATACATATATACATATGTACATCCTACATATTTTCCATTATTCTGCTGGAATTACACTGTACCTACTAAATTATTACTTTCTGATTATGTGTACTCTATTTGCCACAAACATAACAGTTTATCAGCACTCAAATTAGACTTGAATTCTTATCCTTGCATGTTAAATTACATGGATTGATCTCATAGGAAGTTAAGCAAATCCGACCATTCTAAATAAACAGTACCAAATAATTTAAAATGTCATGATGTTTCTTTTCATACGTACAGTTACCTTATTGTATACTTTCAGTCTGGAAAAATAGCCAGTTTTCAACATTTTTTAAAATTTCTGACTATAATCCCCATCCTTAACCTCCCCCATGGTCTCAAACACCCACATATCTGAAGCTAACTGGCACCTTATGAGTAAATACTGAAGTAACCCCTGGCCCACAGCCCAGGAGCAGTGATGCATGCGTGCAATGTCAGTCTCCCCCGCTGCCCATTTGCAAGATGCTTCTTAATACCCACTAGTCCAGATCTTAATCTCCCCGGGTTGGGGGTGGGGTGGAGAAGGACAGGGCTGGGAGGGTAAAGGCAACACAATTGGGAGGAGGCTGTGGTAGGAACTGAGGAAATCAGGGAAGGCAGATTAAAGGCCAAAATGAAGGTATGAGATGAATAATGACCACAGTTAACATACAATGATATATAGCTTTCATAAAAAGGATTTGTTCTATTTATTGAAAACTCACCTCAATGCCTACCTCTTTCATATAGATTCCTCAAACACTCCCTTGGTTCCCTTCATTTATTTCTTGTGCCAGTTAATTGACATGATGTTTGCCACAGTGTACTGTTATTCCACCTCTATATGTTTAGATGTTGTCTCTCCAACTGTACTGAAACCACATTAGGGCAGGGGACAGCTTTTTCATTGCCTTGATTCTCCATTTCCAAAGCAGGTTTTTCGAAATGCTGCTTGCCCACTACTTCCTGCAATTTCCCACTAAGCTCAAGTTTAATATTATACTTCTTCCTGGACTTACCGAATTTTGAGGGATGTACTGAGGAATCTGCATTCTTTTTTTTTTAAGATTTTTTTTAAAAGAGAGAGGGAGATAGAAAGAGAGAATCAATTTTATTTAGTTTTTCTTGTGGCTTTCATTGCTCTGACACTGGTTGTGTACATGGTGCTGGAGTTTGAACCTGTTTCCTTGTGCATGCCAGACAAGCACTGTAACCGCTGAGCCACCGCTCCAGACCCAGGAATCTGCATTCTTAAAATGCAGATTTTAAGAATCTGGGGAACTGGGGAACACGGGCTCACAAATGTCTGCCAGCCTAAGTCCTGGCACCAAGCAAGTGCTCATAAACATCTGTGGCTACAGTTAAAATGATGCCTTCTGGCATGTGTACATGTATTTGTGAGAAAAAAGGAGCTGTTGATTTGCTCAAGGTGTCCTTTCCTGGCCACTGGAGAGTAAATACTTCCAGGGGTAATGTCCTTCCCAGACTGGCTCTCTGCTCTCCCCTCTCCTCTTAAATTTTTCTTATGGCACCAGGCCCCTCCTAGAAGGAACCATAAATAATTGTTTATGTTAACAAGGGGAAAGAGAAAGGTGATGGAGGAGGAAGGTGGGTGGAGGAGAGAGATGACTTTATGGTTGGGAGGCACAGAAGGGAGGTGTTATTCAGAAATCTCCTTTGTTTTGATGGTCTGCAATTCAAAAATGCTAATGAAATTTCACTGGCTTCCTTTGCTCTGCTCTTGCTAACACTGGGGATTATCCCCCAAGATATTTCTGAGATTACTAAAGACAGACTGTGTGAACTAAAGAGAGACCACAAATGATTAACATACAACAAATCTGTCCTGTGAGACCAAGGAAATGTTGATCTCTCTGTCCTCCTCCAATTGGATCAAGGAAATCCCTTCTGTCTCCATGAGTACATGTATGTTTATCCGTGTGTGTCCATATGATTACTTTCCATGGATAAACTCCACAAGGGTTTCTGTCAACGAAGAGCAGGGTTAATGAGTTGTAAAATGGACTTACCTAGGCACCCACGCTTTCAAACTGTCTTTTATTACAAAAGACATTTCTCATATCTCACTCATGTCTAACTCCCACACAAACCTTCTGTGCTTTTGTTTTATTATTACGAACAGTCAAAAGTCAAAGTCAGAAGTTGAGACTTGAGAACATGTTTCTTATGTCCAAAACAACAAGAAAATGAGGCTTCACTTCCTCTCCTGTTTAGGTTTCAATTTTTTCAATTTTAAGAGGGCCCCTGCTCTCCATTTCTGCTTGTTTCTACTGCTCTTATACTCAAGAATTGCTTTCTAACAAAAAATAAAATATTTGATTTTTTTCAAGAAAGGATAGATCTATCTGGATGAAAGATTTTCTGATCACTACACCTTAATTATGAGGATGGTATGGACTAGTTAGGTTAAGTGAATTACTCAGAGTTGCAATATGCACCAGATTTTTTATCCTGGGATCTCTGAAGAAGCTACAAAAGAACCATGAACCTTCACAACTACATGCAACTACAATGTGTGTGTGCATCTGTGCATGTTTATGGATACAGGACTCATAATTTGACCAGATTCTCAAAAATATTTCTCCACTTAACTGGAACAATTATGATTCTAAATCTAACACATAAATATTTTCATATTTCTAAAATATTCTAAAATATTGAATGTCATGTAATCCAAACTTCTAGCCAGTAAAAGGATTTTGTAGGTAATCATTCTGATAGCACATACTCTCAGACAACTGGAATCTTTAGGTAACTGATAACTCATTACCTCTCATATTATCATGGATCAAAGCTTTAATCACTAGAAATATATTCCTATGGCTATCAACTTTCCTTCATTCCTTCTTGCGTTATTGGAAGTACTGCCCTTTGAGGCCACAAAAAACAAAGTCACTTTTGCTTACTCAAAATATGTTTCACATATTTGAAGATGACTGCTATATTCCCTTAAACCTCTGCTTCTCTAATCACAAGAATCAACATCCCCCAGTATTCTAGTCACCTTCTTACTAAAGATAGAGTAGGAAGGAATACCTTGTCATATACCAATATTCTCTAAAATGTATACAAACCCCAAACTGACTGTAACACTCCAATTGAGGTCTGACTTCTTCAAGACTATTTCTTTCAGGTGGGCATTTTGTCTTTTTTTGCTGGGGAGATTGTGGTATTTTATCATCTGACAGGAAACGTCAGGGGTGAGTGACTTTTCCAAAGGTTTCCCAAATGAAGTGCAGCAGAGCAAGAGATGTGCACTTGGCCATTCAGATCCAGCCACAGTTACACCTCCAATTTTAATACAAAGCATATTCATGTAAAGAAATTGTGAAGTTTCTGAAGAAAATCATTAAACGCTTCTTTTATATGAATCAGAAGCAAACAACGGAACACCTCAGCTTTATAAATGATTAGACGAAGGGTGACCTGGAGGATAAAGGTTTTCCATCTTAAGTGTCAAAAAAATGCTCTTCTGGTTGGCTTGGTTTAAAAGTTCCAGGAAGCACTTTCTTTGCATATGTACAGCCTGAACTTCAGCGATATAGAAATGATCACACAAAAAATCTGAACCCAGTTGAGGGTCAAAATGAAAAATTCAGTCTTTTTTCCCATTACTACATTGACTGTTTATACCAGTACTCCCCAAAGAGTTTCAGAAGCAGCATTAATCCCTCCAAATGTTCATGGAAGAGAAAACAAAAGCAACCCTTCCATATAGGCTTTTTTGCAATCCCCACTGCAAATTACATATTTCAGGCTCCAAGAATCTCCCTTTTTAAAAATGCTTTTATTACTGCGTTATAGTTATATATAATAGTTGAGTTCATTTTGACATAATCAAACATGCATGGAATTTAATTTGTTCCATTTCAGTCCCCAGTGCTTCTTCCTCTTTCCCTCCCCTCCTCATCCCTCTCATTCTCTTTCCTCTACTCTGCTGGTCTTCTCTCTATTTCTTTAAAACTTGTGCTTTACAGATATACATAAATGCAGAATGCCCTGTGGAACATTCATATACATACATAGCATGATTCTGTGCAATTCATTCTCCATTCTTCCCTTTTCAGTCCTTCTGTCCTCTACTCAACTAATCTTCCCTCTATCCTTGTGAGATACAACTCCCCTCCCTTTTATCCCTGACTTTGCTCTAGTTTCTGCATGGGAAAGAAAATATTTGTTGGTTTTCTAAGTTAGACTTATTTCACTTATCATGGTGTTCTCTAGTTCTATCCATTTTCCAGCAAATACCACAATTTCATTCTTCTTTATGGCTGAGTAAAACTCCATTGTGTACATAGACCACAAGTCTTTATCCATTCATCTGTTGATAGGCACCTGGGCTGGTTCCATAACTTGATTATTGTGATTGTGCTACTATAAACATCTATGTGCCTACATCAGTATAGTGCCAATTTTAGTTCTTTTGGATAAATAATAAGGAATGGGATAGCTACATCATATGATGTTTCTATTCCTAAGGAATCTCCCTTGTTTAAGGAATGCTTTAGCATCCCACCAGAATGTATTTACCCTACACACACACACACACACACACACACACACACACATAAACATCTTGTTCCTCAGATCACAGTCCTGCTGGATGTTTAACACCAAATCAAGGAGAACAAAATTAAGATAGTTAAAGAGTTAAGGAAAATAGTCAATATTTTGGCCCTTGCCCTGTTTAGTCAGCAAAACTGAGGGGACAATAGGACCTCTCTACAGGCTTGGCAACTCTGGGTAACATGACCTCCCAATCAGGGGGATCAGATGACCCTGGAGAACAGAAAGCCAACCAGTGAACATTCTGCAGAGGATGATCATTCAAAGGCATGTCCCAGATGCTTCCAAGCAAAGTCACATGTGGTCAGCAAGACTCTGATCTATCTTGGCAGATGGCACAACTGGTAGAAGAGCCAAAAGACTTTTAACAAGTTCCTCAAGAATGACTTGGAGCAATAGATAGGAACAAAATCAATTTTGATCAAGTTGGCCTTAAACACCTGGCAGGAGAGTATAAAAGAAGCTCAGTCCTACATGGATAATTATAACAACAGAGACAATGGCTCTTTTCAAACATTGGTTGAGATGTATGCTTATTCTTTCAAAGATAAATAAAATTGGGAGGTTACACAGCCAAAAGAAATATCTCTAACAGGCAGAAGTTAACACTAAAGAGTAAACTGTTTTACAGAATCACATGGGACTACAGCCCAAGGATACATAAGCCATTTTAAAAGCTGAACGCTATGTTTTTAACAACTTTGCTAATATTTCCAAAGTCATAAATAGCCCACACACAAGATTTAAAGTCACTCTCTTCGTACTTTTCAGGGAATGGCTAACATTGATTGCTTTTGTGCTAACAGTTCACAAAACTAGTGCTTTGCTGTCTTCTTATCCTCTTATCATGTTCCCTGCCTAAAGAATGCTTTGTCCAATCACTTGCCACCTGCCACCATGGATGTCTGAGCTGTCCTGACCAGCAAGATGTCATTACACATGGAATCCACAATCAAGCCCCGCTTCTATTGTGGTCCTTTTAGATAGGCCTCTGGGGAAGGGTCCCTGACTGCCATCCATTTTCAACGTCCCTTTTCCAGTCAAAAATAGACCGAAGAGTCATCTTCCCTTTCCCTAGTGGCAGTTAGAGATACTTCTTCAGAGTGGGAAATGAGACAGTTTAGGAGAGAAAGTAAAATGGCTAGCTAGTCAGGACCTTGGACCCCAGTCAACCACACCTAAATGCTGCCCCATAGAGAGTCATTAATGGTTAGGCTCAGGGCCTTCAAATGCAAATAACCATGAGGTTCACCTGTGGGAGCAATTCCTTTGTCCCAGAGGTAGAAAACTACGAAGTGGGGGTGGACACAGCTGGGAACTGGGAAAGAATAGCTACCTGTTTTGCATAGATTTAACCAAGGACTTTGGTGCTTAGTTTCAATGCCTGTTTTGCATAGATTTTAACCAATGATGTTGATACATTTCTCAATGCCTGCTTTGCATTAATGTTAATTATGTTCATATCCCAAATCAATATAACTCCTGATCTAACCTCCATTAGATGGTGTCCTGCTTCCAGGTACCCTTCCATCTTGCTGAGTCTCTGCTCTCCTTCCTTAAATGAATCCTACTCCTTTTACTCCTCCTTCTGTGGTTATCCCTGGATTTTATCCTTCAAATTCCTGAGAGAACAACCCAGAAGATTGGTGCAGAATTCCGGGGGTGAGTTTCCACCACACCAAGAGCTGCAACACCCAGCTTTTAGCTGGGGAGCTGCTAATACTATTTTGGCCTTAGAAACCTGCAGCCAGCCCAAATTTCCACCTATAACTAGGAATAGGTGCAACACACTGACCTAATTAATTACATTTCTGTCAAGTATGAACTTTACTAAATGCTTTAATACTATAACAAGTGTTACACACTTGTTAGGGTGGTAACACCCTGCTCCTTTATAATAGATCCTCCTACCCACATCCTTGTGAGCCACAACACACCCTAATGAGGAGCTGCTAATATGATTAATTATATTAGGGGATTGTGTCTTTTATTCAAGACTAGGGTGTCTTGAATCAAAGATCAACACCTCTATCCCTGATCTAGGCAAAAGATTGAAATCAGACTGGAAACTGTGGATACAAAAAATTGCTATATATCTCCTCCTCCTGGAGCTGCATGGCTGACAGAGCCCAGGCCTCTATTTGCTCCCACACTCTGGCTTGTAGGATGATCTCAGAATGAGAGTGAAAAAGACTCAGATATGTGAGAATATCTCACGTAGAATTCAAGATGTCGTTGGGTGCTTTAATTTTTTTTTTTTTTTTTTTTGGCTAGAAAGTCCTGCATTTGAAAATACCTGGACACACATTTTGTTTGTATTGTTCTTTAAGTTTTCTTGGGCAGTAAAGGATAATGAAGATAATACTTAAGATATTTCCAGGTTTTGACTGTAATATCAAAATAGTGCCAAAATTTTTATGGTCATTTTTCTTTTTCTTTTCTTTCTTTTTTTTTATTCTTACATTTTAAACATTCCTATTGAAATAGTCACAGGTGGATGAGGAGGAAATGCCCTGGATTTACTTCAAAATAATTCAGTTGAGGGGTAGAGATGGAAAGTTTGGGAGCAAAGATAAAACAGTATTGACCTGTCAAATAATTGTTAGAACTAGGCGATAGATCCATTTGGATTCTCTAAACTTAACTGCCTTCTTTACTTTGCTGTGTGATTGCCATGTTCTGTGATTAAAGTGAAGTAATAATCAGAGCACTAAAATCTCACACAAAACTGCCAACCATTAGAAATAAGTTCACAGAAATAAGTGAGTCAGAAAGCTTTTGCCAAATGGTCAAAATATTCGCTACTCTAACTAACAGCTTTTATTGAAGCTACTGTTATCATTTACAACACCTACAAATACAGCATTTCTGGGCACTTTCTGTACTTACTTGAGTGATTGACCTTATTGGACCAAGGAAAAAACATTAAAATCACTACAAAATTTTTGTGATGAGATTTTTAACAATCAATATTATGTAGAATTAAGAGTTACATTCAATATTTTAAAGCTATATTTTTAAATCCATATTTGGTGACTTGCAAATAATTCCAGTTTGAATGCCAGCAAATGCAACAAGTTTCTGTGAAAGCTTTTGAGTGTTAGAGGCTTCTTTTTGACAGAATTCTTAAGTTATGGAATGCAGCCATCAGCAGTCTGTGGAAAAATGAAATGCTGCAAGTCTATTTTTATGCAGCTGGGATCAAGTTACTAAATGGATCAAAAGAAATAATTTCTTTGAAGAGGTCGCTGTTGACACCAGTGCCCTAAAAATAAGTGCAATTTTGTGGATACAAAAACTTGTTTATATCTCAGTGGAAGTAACTATAGATATATTTTCCATATATACACCCGCACTCAAGACACATTGGATGCCGTTCTGAACATATTTTAATATACTTCAGTTTAACATTACTATTTTTAAGAGGATAACTGTTTGCAATCTTTGGAGTAATTGACACATCTAAAGACAATTGCTCCTACCAAGCTTAGCTTTTTGGGTTAATGACCAAAACAATAACCATCATTTTCCCAGCCCCACTCTTACTTTGTTCCAAATAGCAGTCAAATACTATTGAACGTCACTTCATTTTATGTTAAAGTGAATATTTATTTTATTAATTTATTTTTATTTTTCTGCAATGCTAGGGATCAAACCCACGGTCTCATTTATGCTAGGCAAATATTTTACCACTGAGTTATATTCCACCAGACTATTAATTTTTATTTTAATAACCAACTATTTTACTATAATATTATCAACGGAGAAACTGATTTGTAAGTTGTTTTTTTTTTAAGAGGGGAGACAGTGTGAGAAAGAGAGGGGGGCAATCTTTATTTAATTTTTCATGTGACCTTTATTCCTCAGACACTTCGTTGTGTACGTGGTGCTAGGGTTTGAACTCACATCCTCATGCTTGCCAGGCAAGCGCCATAACTGCTGAGCCACTGCTCCAGCCCCTGATTTGTAAGTTTTAAGTGTAATTTGCCAAAGGTTACACAGCCAGTGTTCCTCTGAGGTGGAATTTAAAAATTAGTCTTTAGTCACTAGATTATGTATGTGTGTGTGTGTATATATAAATATAATATATATATATATATATATATATATATTCTTCTTTAAGGTGGACACTATGTCAATAGATTCCAAAACATAGAAAAAACATTAAGAAACAGAAGTATCTTAAATATCTTTGTATGCGAAAGTCATCTGGCTCACTGAAAACATGGCAAATTGAAAGATGATAACAATAAACAAAGCACACTAAAGAATATGGAACTCAAATGCATGGAAGAGGAAAAGATACCTAAGTAATAGTAGGTTATTATATAATTTTTTCATCACCGTAAAAAGTCAGAGAACAATCTCATTCAAAACTAGTACTATAGAATATAAGAGGGATGGTTGGTCTGAAAATGCAAATGAAAACATTTTAAATATTTTTTGGGGGTACTAGGAATTGAACTCAGGGGCTTTACTGCTAAGCCACATCCCCAGCCTTTTTAATTTTTTATAATGAGACAGGATCCTGCTAAGTTGTTTAGGGCCTCACTGGATTGCTCAGGCTGGCTTTGAACTTGTGATCCTCCTGCCTCAGTCTCTGGAGCCACTGGGATTACAGGCAGCTTAAATAATTTTTAAAGGAAACCACTCCAAGCCCTGAAGTGAAAAATCGAAACCCTTCACATATAATAATAAACAATAAACTAATAATCCTTTGAAATAGAATGAGACCATCTAGTTCAAAAGGACACAATATCCTGAGTGAGGGAGACACTCAGGACCCCTGCTGTGTGTGGCATAGAGGGTACTAGTTGTAGGAGGCTTAACTTTCAAAGTTCTATAAGAGGAACCAGGTGATTGGGGCAGGAAGTATATTTTACAAGATAACCCAAGTAAAGTCCTCCTAAAGCAACACCTAACATACCATCTAATGAATTGGAAGCAAAAATGTAAAAATAATTTTAGTTTTTGTTGACAGGGATATGTTAGAATTCTTATATTATGCAATTCAATATTAATTAATTGAATATTAACATTAATTAAATATATAGGCTGTTGAGGAGGGATGACATATTAATTAAACATATAGATATACACACACATATGTTCTGAGAAAGGATGTAATGGAAATGGTGAAAAAGATCAACATTTTTAGTATTTCATGAACACCATAAAAATTACACATACAAATTGAATTTGAGGTTTCTGAAAAGCTTAAGAAACAGTGTAAAGACTTAGAAACAATACAAGAATATTTTCCTACCGTGTACATCTGAAAGAGAGGAAATCAATTTTGATGAAACAAAAACTTAGTGATTTAGGTTGTGAGCAAATTATTTGTCTCCATTTGTGTTCTATTGGCATTAATTCTAACACTCTGCTCTGCCAAAATTTGAAGCAGACTGGGAAAAAATATGAGAGGGAAGTTACAGCACTCCTCCTAAACACATCCCTTTAGTCCTGCAGTGCATTTAAGCTACTGAGGTTCTGTTAGTGAATTTATTCAAACATTGGTAATGTGTGGGTTGGGTTTTAATATTGTATTTTTTACAAAGACTTGATAAAATTGGGAACAAAGGGTATTTTCCTGTTGTTGCTTAGGAATTTATGAACAGAGAGATTTTTGTTAATAAAAATTCAATTAATTGAAAGTGATAAAAATAATATAGACACTAGTGAAGAAAATATCTATAATAAGACCAAGAGTTGGGGTTAGAGCAGTGGCTTGGGAGTTACAGCCTTTGCCTGGCATGCACAAGGACATGGGTTTGAACACTAGTATCACATATACAACAAAGTTTCTGAGAAAAGAAAGCCACATGAAAAACTAAATAAAAATTGATTCTGTCTCTCTCTCTCTCTCTCTCTCTCTCTCTCACTGTCCCTCTCTCTAGGAAAAATTTTAAAAAAAGACCAAGAGTAGACATGGTGATAATTTTCTCTGTGGCTGAATACATCATTAAGCAGAATTTTGTTCCATTGGCATGTAGAGATTTAGAATCTTAGATTTTTAGACTTGAAAGAATCCTTGGAGATGAACTATTAACTATTCCAATCTCCAGAACTTGTAGGTAAAGTGCATCTTAAAAAGGGGAATTGGGGGTTGGGGATTTAGCTCAGTGACAGAGCGCTAGCCTAGCATGCGCAAGGCCCTGAGTTCGGTCCTCAGCCCTGAAAAAAAAAAAGAGGAACTGATTTTATGTGTCTCTCAACAAATTATACAACTTTTCTGGGCTTCAGTCTCACATCCTTAAAATGGAAAGTTTAGAATACTTGATTGCCAAAGTACCATCAAGCTAAATTCTAGGTAGTTTCCTAGCCTATAAAAAATAGGAATTATTGGTAGATTTTAAACTGAAATCTCACTTCCCCCTCGGTCTTCCCAGTCCTGTTTATGTCCTACCAGTTGTTCACACAGTTCACTATCTCTACATACTTACAAAATGTGTGAGTGGATATATGGTGGGGAAGAAAAGAAGCAGGGAAGAAAGGGAGCGGTGAATGTTGGGAGGGGTCACACATTTTAGAAGGGCAAATTTGTGAGAAAAGAATAAAGTGGTCGAATCTGTATGTATTAATTACAGACAAAGGCAAAAAGAAGTGGGGAGAAAGGGACTGCGGCTCGTGAGGTTTCATTTCTGCAGTGAGGAAACGGAAGAGCCAGCAGGAATGATTTTTTTTTATTATTGTTCAAATTCATTAATAATATCATTCCAGCTCTTTGACCCTAGGCATCTGCCCCAAGTCATGAAATCTTGGTCTTAGTCTAAAACTAGGCTTTGAAAATCTAGCCATGAAGGAGAAGAGAATTATGCAATATAGGTTACTTAGTACAAGGTAAACTAGATCAGTCATGTAAATATGCATTTGTCAGCACACCTGGTGCCTAAAAGAATGGAGGCCAGGCTAATAACTGACCTTCTTTCTTTTGGTATGATTCTCCCAGGATTAAATATTTATATCATAGTAACTCCATGACAATTTGCTCTCAATCGATGTTGGTATTCATTTAATATGATGATTTTGGGATACTACCAACATGTAGATAGGAAGAGGGAGAAAAATACAACAATAAATGTAGATGACCCATTCCTAATTGTATGAACAAAATAAGCAGCAGTACACTCTGAAAAATAATTGTTAAGCTAGAAGTTCATGAAAGAAATTCAAGTGATATCAGATTAGGTAACGTTCAAAGGGAAACTTCTCCTGACTCATAGCCAGACTGTTACAGTCATAAAAGTTAACCCTTCTTCACACACTGACTGCTTTCAGAACTTTTCTCTCACTTATGTAATTTAAAAATACATGTGGAGGGGGTGGAGCAGTGCCTCAGCAGTTGGAGCACTTGCCTAGCATAAGTGATGACCTGGGTTCAAGTCACAGCACCACATCTAAAATTGAGTGTTGGAAAAATAAAGGCCAGATGAAAAAATAAATAAAATTTATACTTTTTTTTCCTCTCTCATTCTCTCTCTCTTTAAAAAGAAAATGCATGTGAAATTATTTGCTTAATACAAATATTCCCAGCTTTTCCAGAGAGAATCAATGATCCTTCCTTGGTCATTGGTGGAGCTCCCGTGCTTACCAGAATGTGTGTCATCCAGTAGGCGTTCAATAAATGTTTTTTAAATGAAGAAATGCCTGTGCAGTGATATGCTTGAAGAGAAGAGAGACATGGAAAGCAAACAACCAACAACAATAAATCCTCTGGAAGAGAGAGAGAGGCATAATTTAGAGGAAGGAGATGAAAGAGACCAACGGAGACCCAACTGTCAGGATGACATTCAAACTGACCCTTTGTTTCATACGTGGGGAAACCCAGGTCAAACTCCTTAGCCATCACCAGATTCACAAGGTCCCTCACACACATATACTTTCCTTGCAATGCTAGGAGTGAAGGGCTAGAAAAAAGAGGATGGAAAATGAACATTAGAGAGACTGGCAGGGAATAATAACAGAGAAGCAGACAAACTCTATTGTGTACACGTCCACAGTCAAAGATTTTCTACCTCCCTGAGAATCAGTCTAGCTTGCAGGTAGAGTATTGACGGCTAGGCAGAGCACCACGGCCATAAAACAGACCAGTGAGCCAGGCAATAAAAGAGAGAGGGAGAGAGAATAAGAGGTCTAATGTCTTGTTTATGTCCCCTTTATAGCATCTTTGAGATGCTCTGCAGTCCCACAGCTGGCTTTAGTTCATATGCTTTTCTGATTAAGGCAATACATACCAAAGCAATCTAATATTAATGTGCAATTTGGAAAAAAATAGGGGGGTGTGGAAAATAGGAAACCTTCAAAACCGGGTAACTAAACAATAACAAGATGCAAGACTTGCATCATTCTTTTTTAAACACATGCTGTATTGCAAGTCCCTAAAACATTTATAACTCATTTTAAACAACCATTTCTACCATATCACATTTAGTGACACTAATCCTTGTTTATAGTCTAACCCTTTGAGAATAAGATTATGTTCCCAGTGAAGACTAGTAACAAGTTTTAGTACAACGATCCTGATCACAGATTTACAAAAATCTTAAATGAAAAATGAAAATTACTAGGAAATGAGGTGAAAAAGCTGTATTTAAAATGAGGTGTAAAGCTTGACAGATGAAATGTGTCCAGAAACACTGTGAAAAAAAAATTAAGCTTTTCATTAGGAACTTAACTACTGTTTTTAATTTTAAAGACTGGTTTTATGCTTTGCAATTCTAACATCGTGCAGTTCAGACAGCTTAGAGAAGTTTGGGTACTTGATGCACATTTACTGAAGTGTTCAGCTCTTTGAATTGTTAGGAAAGCATTACATACATGTATGTTTTTCTTTCTTTCTTTTCCTATAAGAGAGTCCCTCTTAACTTCGCTTATAATACTGAATAACATATTATGACTATCTCACCTATCAAATGATTACCTTGAAAGGGGTAACCATTTCAAATAAGCAATTATTTTGCAAAAGCTTTGCCATTATTGGCTCTAGTCTTCAGATTTGTTTTGATAACAATGATGGAGTATAAGTGAAGAAATTTGGAAGACAGAGATGGTTTTAATTCTGGTTCAGTCATTTATTACCTGAGACCCTGTTTTCACATCCGTAAAGTGAGAAAACATCCCAGCCACTAGGGATTAGGTGATGATTGGATAATGTGTCTTGTGCAAAGTAGTGGATAGCACAGGGTCCAATACATAATGCACACTCAATAAATGAGAGCAATTTGTAACTATAATAAGTGATTGTTAGTATTAATAATAAAAGCCAACCATTATAGAGGAGTATTGTTACCATCACAAAGCTTGATGTCTATCTCAATTCTAAGAAGGGCTATTTTCTACCTTCTCTCTTCTCTGAATTTCTACTTATGCCATATTATCATCACTAATAAATATTTCTTGTAAACCTAATAAGTCTAAGGTATTACATTAGGCCCTCTAAAGGATATAGCCAGAATCAATCATTCTCTCATATTGGCCACTATCAGATACTTCCTCCATCACAGCTGTGATAGTCTATCTATATTGTGATGATTCAGTTGTATATTATTTAACCCACTGAGTAGTATGTACCCAGCATAATGTCTGGAACATAATGGATGCTTGGCTAACATTGAATGAAAGTTCCTAAATTCAAAACATCAAGTTGAATACAATATGTGTATATTAAAAATCTACAGGACTAGACAAACTTTCAGATGCATGCAAGAAAAAATGGGAGGCTGCTATAGTTAATGTGTAAGTGAAGTAGTATTCTCTCATCATGATAATTTTCTCAGTAATTCCATCCTATGCAGGTCTATGAATAAGGGAATTATAGGAGAAGG
Source organism: Aplodontia rufa (assembly GCA_004027875.1). Classification (NCBI taxonomy): domain Eukaryota; kingdom Metazoa; phylum Chordata; class Mammalia; order Rodentia; family Aplodontiidae; genus Aplodontia; species Aplodontia rufa. Next base: position 16,338 of record PVKS010002897.1, on the reverse strand, counting down.
AGAAGGAGGAGAAAATTCCTTTTTTTTTTTTTAAGACAGAGGGGACAGTAAGAGATAGAGAAAAAGAGAAGCAATTTTTATTTAGTTTTTCATGTGACTTTCATTCCTCAGACAATTCATTGTGTGCTTGGTGCTAGGGTTTGAACTTGCGTACTCATGCATGCCAGGCAAGTGCTGTAACTGTTGAGCCACAGCTCCAGTCAAGGAGGAGGAAATTCTTGAAGAATGGATGATCAAAGAGTTCTTGGAGGAAGAAAGGGATCACTCACTGGGCTCAGGGCACTACAGTCTTGTTAGTTTTGCAAAGAAACTGACACGTAGAAGTTGGAATTTAGTAAGAAGTTTAAAAGAGTACTCAAGCTTTTAAACAGGAGGGAAATCAGCCTTTAGTTAAGGAAAGAAGCTAGAATAATGCAGAAGAGCATCCAAGAGAGTAATTCCCATCAAGAGAAATTAGCTGCAGATATTAATTTTAAATGTAAGGTAAAGGTGTCAAATTTAACCTATTGGTAGAACCAGCCTCTGTGGTTTTATCAACTAGAAAGTATGCTCCAGTGTAAATCAGCTAATGAGAGGGACTTTTCCCCAGGGGTAGGTTTGGTAAGTCTAAGGTTTGGAGCCATAGAGGTGTCCAGAAGAAATGACTTAAGATAGGTCCTTAGGTGTGCAAGACCCTATGAATCCTAGAAAGGATTGTTATAAGCTAGGCCAAAAAGGTTTTAGTCTTCTGATCAACCAGCATCAGATCTGAGGTTGACTGAAGAGAGGAGGTTTTGAAAGGCTCAGAATAGCGACGGAGTGGGAATAAAGAGCAGCTGAGACTTTGGGGAGGCAACACAGGGAGCTGGTTCACTGTTCCTGCAACGGGGCTTTATCTCAGGATAAAATCTAAGATCGGCCTGGTTTTAGACAGAGCACAGACTAGCTCGATCTCTGACCAGAGCTAAGAGAACTAGTTAAGCAGGAGGTTATAAGAAAGCTGTAATACTTCCACTTATATTTCACCGAAGATCTAGAACCCTATCACTAACATACACAATCGACGGCTACATAGTAGGCGCTCCAAATTTCCTTGCTAAATAATTTTGTAACTTGTTAAATTCCCCATTGTATTGGTTTCCCTCTTGATTGATTAAACATTTATCATTATCTTAATTTTGAAATACGAATAATTTTCTCATGATACTGGACTGACAGGTGAGAAATAACAAATATCAGTTGACTATTGACTATTTTTGAAAATCTGTGAAGGATGTTATACATTATGAATTATCATGGGACATGAGAGGGGAAATTTATACCAGTGGATACTCGAAAAATTAAAAGGCTGCCTTTCATGAGAAATAAAGAAAAAACTTTTCTCATGGGAGTCATCACCTATTTTTCCTGAGTGTAGAGAGGGCCAGACCTGAAAGAGCCAATGGCCAAAAACCCTCCCCTGGACTGGCACCGTTTTTCCCTAGGTGATGAGTGATGAATTATCATGAAAGTTAACTTGGAAGAAAAAAAGCCACCTACATAGGCATCTGCCAGCAGTTCCGCAAGGGCAGACCAGCTCTGATCTGAGTTAGGTTGGGAAGCAATGAGGAACTGGAGGATAGACCCTCTGTGGAAGTCAGGTGTCTCTGGGTCATTTTTTAATACCAGAAAGTCCCGGTTTTTATTGGCATGATACAAAAGACTGTGCTTACTCATAAATGCCCTTCCCTCAGGAGCTTTCTTGAGCTGCCTCCGGCTCACCATACTATTTCTTTTCTAGATCTTTCAAGCACTTATCCCTAGATGATTTAACTTTCTCATCTGCATTTCCTCTTTCCTTTAGAATTGTTCCCATCGTCGTATATATACTTCTTAGTCATAAGCAAACTGTTCATAGGTGGTATTCACTTTCCTTTTTATCTGATTCTTTCAAGGTCAATCAGGTTATTAAATGAGTGAATATAAATTGGGCTTTGCCTAAACTTTTGAATTCCAAGTTGGGTCTTCTTAGTACACTACTCTGAGGATTCAGAAGAGTCTAACCAGGACCAAATGTGACCTGGTCAGATCTCTCAGGATTGAACTCTCAGGAGATTCTCATGAGGATACCTGGAACTCAGCTACTACCCTGCCTGTTCATTTCCCATTCAAATTCAGCACACCACCAGCTAATGCAAGCTGTTAACAGCAGAGGCAAGGAAAGGAGAACAGCCACGGAGCAAACTCTCAAAAGATCTGAGATTTGTGAGGCTCAAGACAAATGAGATCTTAGGTTCCTTTTAATTGTGCATTGGCCACATCTCCCACAACACTGCTCTTTCCTCTCTCAGAAGGGGACAAAAAAACCTAACCCAAAACAAAACACCAACCAAACAAATGAACAGAAGACTGGACTAAGTAATGAGAAGAAAAGGGGTCAATGTTTTACAGTGCTTCTTCCCTTGTCTGCAAAATCAGAAGTCTTGAGCAGAACGTTCTCTTCTGAGTTCTTTTTGCCTTAGCAGCGCCTGTTGCTGATTGCAGTTGATCAGGTGACCCCTGACACATTTTTTTCGCCACTTGGGAATGTACTACAAAACAGGTGGGCTGGGAGCTGGCAACTTGTCTTCCGTCCTTGTTGCAGGTTTGCTGCATAAGCTGATTTAACTGGAGGCCAGTTCCACACCTTGTACCTGCCTGGAACCACTGACCTTTGTCAGATTTGAAGATAAGGAAGGGAGAGGGAACCTCTCCCCATCCAACCTGTACTCAGGCAAAGTAATAAATACATCAGCATTAAATGACCTCTGCCTCTTGCCTCAGAATATGGATTTCCCTAAGCGAGGTAAAGCTTGAAAAATAAATTAGCTCGTAAATGTTTTCCCACCTACTGACCCATAGTAAAAGTATGCTGACTTTAAAAACAGTGCATCCGGGGCTGCAGTGCTGGCTCGGTGGAGGAGCACTTGCCTGGTATGAGTGAGGATCTGGGTTTCATTCCCAGTACCACTTACACATAAGTGGAGGAAAAATAAACCCAGGTGAGAAATAAAATTAATTCTCTTTCTTTCTCTTTCTCTCTTTTTTTAAAAAAAGAAAACAATGCATCCTACTAGGGAATGATACTAGACAAATTATATTGTTATACTATGTGCATGTATGAATATTTGACAACAAATCTCATTATTATGTACAAGTACAAAGCAATAATTAAAAAAAAAAAGAAAAAGAAAAGAAAGAAAATGCATCCTCTCCATGATGTGTTGTTCAAAGCCCACTCCAGGTCTATATCCCCGATCTGTTATAGAAAAAGTCCAACTTCACCCCAGACCTGGAAACTCCACTTATGGTTACTAATGTTTTCTTTAAAAGCCTGACTTTCACATCCTTCTTCTTCTTCTTTTGTTGGATATTTCTTATAAAGTTATTATTATTACTACTTTCAGAGCCACTCACACTCCGTCTTGCATCTCCTCCACCTACACACGTGAGCCCGGTCCCTCTCATTCCCCCAGGTCCCTCCCAGCTGCTCCTTAGGATCCTTCACCCACTCAGCTCTTGGCAGCTTCTGCACCACTGTCCCTTAATCTTGGAACAGCTTTCTTCCTGATCAATGTGCTTTGAGCTACCTCCAAACTTCAAAAAGAAAATTCCTTGAACTCCAACTGTTTAGAGAGACCATTTAGTTTCAATGATCAGTCTCCCAGCACTTTGAAATGTTCAACATCCCCCAAAGTCCTATATGTGAAAGGCTCGGTGCCCAGGGCTGTGCTTCAGGGAGGTGATGGAACTTTTAGCAGGTAGGGTCTAGTAGGACGTCCTCACGTTCTGGATGTACTAGAACCTATTTTCCTCCCATTCTGAATCCAATTTTTTTTTCTTTTGTCAGGTTTACTCCCTCTGAGAAAAGAAAAGAGCAGAATTGTGGGATTGCACAAATTGTGGCCAATGCATAAATGAAAGAAATACTTAAAAATCTTATCTGTCTAAGATCTCAGAGTCTAAGATCTCAGATCATTTAGAGATTTCCTCTCAGGAGTAGAAACTGCTCTCTTGTGTTCTTGTTCCTACTGTTTTTCTCCTGGGGAGGGGGGCATGCCCTTATTAAGGGGATTACTGGACCCCAGCTTCTTCCTTTTTAGCTATGAGGTAAGCAGGTTGCTGTACTAGGTTGACCCCACCCTGGCCATCTGGCACCCTCATCAGAAGCCCAAGCAATAAGATCCTCCTAATCTTGACCTCGAAATGCCAAAATTGTGAGCCAAAAGAAACCTTTTCTCTTTGTAAGTTTGTAGACTCAGGTATTGTGTTATAGTAACATGAAACTAATGCAAACATAAACACTAGTGTTTGTTCATACACAAATCAGCAAACATTTCAGAATTTACATATCTCCAACGAGCAGTAAGAATGAAACCTTCAATTTTCTTCTTTGAAAAATGGAATTTTTGAAAGGCTGAACCTGAAGAAATGACTCTCCATTACAGTCTGTGTACCAATGCGTGAGTAAAGCAACATTTGTATTGCTTTGGACAGTTTAGGGTCTAGACACTGTTATAGTACACACAGTTAGCAATTTGCATCCCTCCTACAGCATTAAATCTTCTCTTGTCAGAGCCTAATGAATCAAGTATTCTGTAGACCACAGCATAATTAACTCACTCAAATGACTTCTTTAGTTCAGTACTGCCAGAAAGCGTTTGAAAGCAGCAAGAGGCAGATGTCTTAGTGACTTGTGCGATACGCTCATGAACTCATGTAATCAAGCTGCCCGGGAATGTTGGAGGCATGTGGCTGACACCTCAAGCCAGGGTTGTCCGTGGGTACACCTGGGAGCAGCACGCCAGTTTTCTGTTTCTTTTTTACAGGGGCACGTTACCACCACTTCGATCTCCATCACAGCGATTCCATGTCTAGGAAGCTTTCCAAGCTCTTTCTCCCACCGCGTGACAGTCGCCTTTTACTCCACCTCACTTACAAAATCCACAACCCCATTGCCAAACATTTCCCATTCTGTTACATAATTTATTGATGACTTTGATAAAATAGTGAAAGATGTGTCTCCTACATTGATAAAATGACCTCAAAATTAAGAATCTAATCTTATAACAATTCAACATCTGAAATTTCCTGGCAAGAAAATTAAATTATTTATCATTAAAAATCTGTAAACAAATCAGACTTTCTCTCTCTCTACATATATATATATATGTATATATGTATATTAAAGAAAGGTGATATATAAAAATATAATTGTGGTTATGTTTCATCACTAAAATAACTAAAAATACAACCATATTCATTTAGAAATTTATAAATATCTACACAGTAATCCCGCCTTAACCACTGTAACCACAGTACCAGACCTAGAATTTAACGTGATTTTCCTCCTAACCAAGCACTTTCTATGCTCTGTAGCCAAATTAGCGCAAATTTCTTTTTCCTTCTTCACAATTTCATGAATAGAAGATTTTTACTGTAGATCTTACCAAACTCACCACAGTGTTTTGCTTTATTAAATTCAGAATTTTCACTTTTCACATAAAGAAAACACTTTATTATGTTCCCAATTGTTATTCATGAAGTAGCAACATCGTAACTCTTATGCTTTGGGGACATTCTTACGTAAAATAGGGGTCACTTGAACACTTGCCACCACAGTTGACCCAAGTGATCAAGGGACCAGCAGCATGCACAGAGTGGCTATGCTGGGCAAAGGGATGACTCACCTTCCAGGCCCGTGGAGCTAGAGGGCTGGCGACTTCCTCATGCCACTTAAAATGATACGCTATTTAAAACTGACAAATTGATTTTCCCTGGAATTTCTTATTTAATATTTTTGGAACATGGTTGAATACAGATAACTGAAATGACAGAAAATGAAACTGTGGGTAAAGTGGGGACTATTGTGTATGTATGTGTGTGTCATATATATATTTAAATATATGTAGGTGTGTGTATATATTTGTGAGTTATATATATAGGTATATACACATATATAAACAACCATAAATAGAACTCTATATAAAATATTTCTGAACTACAATTTCTATTTAGTCATGATATAATACTTGGATAACAAAAATATTATTTTAAAAATATTCCTCATAATTGAAATGTATTTTTTTTTTAATTTCGAAAGACACCATCTAGAACTGATCATTTCTAAAAAAATATCATTGGACAGAGATAAACTAAAAAAAATTCTGTACTTAACATTTTAAAGATAATGTGCAAACTATTAGAGAGTTGGCTTAATAGTAATATAGTTGAAAATGACCTTGGGTAATTTAATCAAAAGTGATCTTAGCATAAGCCAGTCTCGAGAGGCAGCTGACAACGCTGCAATGGTGATGGTTCTTCAGAGGTTATTTAAACTAATGGGTCTTACAGCAGAGGGAGTTGAGCTGTTCTGTCCGTCTGTCTATCTTCTCACTCTCCTAGGTTGAAAGAGTACAAATCACCCCAAGATTATAGATTAATAAGATTAGCATAAGAAAGTACGTCCAACAGTTAAAGAGCCCCCAGTTGAGGTGTTCAAGAAGGAGGGGACAAATTGGCAGGAGCCACTGGTGGGAACTCTTATGCTCCCTTACAACCTCAACTGTTTATGATTCTGAATCACAATGCCAATAAGAATAACAATTCCTGTTTCCTGCTGAGTGAGACATGTATTCTCCAGTGATGGGGCAGGAGCAGTAGAAGAACACTGGGCTAAGGGGAGAAATACTGGATTCAGTGTTGGGGTTTTTAGCCTCTTGTGTCCCCTGGCCGGCAGGGGAGAAGGAGAGAAGCATGCCCCAAGCAAGGCAGCCAAGAGAGGCCAGGGTCGGCTGACCGCTGTTCCCAGCCCTCCCTAAGGAGGACAGTCAGACCGTCAGGGAGACCAGTCGAGGCAGGAACCCAATTATTGAGGAAGTGCGTGCCGTTATAAAGAGCATGGGGACCAATGAAAGGAAAGGTCAGCAAGGGGCCGAGAGACCATGCGGGTGGCAGTTATTTAACCTGTCCCATCAGGCGGTCCGAAGAGGCCTCAGGACCTCAAGGTGACACCCCTGAGTAGGGTGTTGGGAGCCACTTTGGTCCTCAGGAGGCGGTTTCAGCAAATGAGTTCCTTTCTGATGTAACACTCTGGATGCATTGCATGTGGAAGCCCAGCACTCCTGCAGGATTCTTAGCCTGCCGTTGAACTCCAGTTTCTTCATCTACTTCTGCGTAGTGTTATGTGTCCAGAGGCTGCATGAGGAATTGGATGTTTTATGTTCGCCATTATATCTAATCATCTCACAGTACTACACTAAATCTGTCATTATCTTTAATTTATAGTTGACAAAACTGAGGCTTGGTGATCTCAGATTTTACCTAATGTTCTTTCTAGAGGGGACAATTACAGCCACTTCAAGTTGCCATTCCAACCAGACAGGGTCTGATTCATCCAATGGTTCCTCATGTTTTTCGTGTGATACTTCTTTGTTGATATTCAGCTGGCCTAGTTTTGTAAATTTATTTCATTTTATTTTATTTTTTTATTTTTTAAAGAGAGAGGGACAGTGAGAGAGACAGAGAAAGAGAGAAACAACTTTATTTAGTTTTCACATGGCCTTAGTTGCTCCAACACTTAGTTGTGTACGTGGTGCTGGGGTTTGAACCCGGTCCTCGTGCTTGCCAGGCAAGCGCCAAAACCGCTGAGTATTTTGGAAATATTTTAAAACAATAGATTTTTACATGAGGAATACAAAGAGACAGTGCAGGAATCGAGAAGGGTATCTTTATCCAGAGCTAAAGCAATCTGCCTAAAGTTTTCTTTCTTTTTTTTTTTCTTTTCTTTATTTTATTTTATTTTATTTTTTGCACTGGGAATTGAAAGAAAGAGTGAACCATACACAATAGACCCCGTGCTTTTTATTTGTTATTTTGAAATAAGGTGTCCCTGCTTGGCCTCAAGCTTTCAATCCTCCTGTCTGAGCCTCTGAAGTTGCTGGGATTATAGGATTCCACAACCTCACCTGGCTGGCTTGACATTCTTCACATATTTTAAAATACATGCCATTTGTAACAAATGGAATTCAAGGGGATATATAACTTGATAAGAGACTAAAAAATTCTTATCTAAAAAAGAAAAATCCATTTCTAATTAATTGGTACCAATGGATTTTTCTTTTTTCTTCTCTAACTGGGGCACTGTTCTGGGTGCCCTCAGGCTCCAACCACTTAGAAGGAGGGTGAACAGACCTAATAGTTTCATTATGTCTCCTTAACAACACAGGAACATGCTGTCCTTTAAAAATATATAATTTTTTTAACCTTTGCATTTTCTATTTACTCAAACCTAAATAGAGAACTTCTGCTAAGGTGGGAGAAATGAATGCCAAGTTCAGCTCAATTCAGTTAGTTGTGTTAAAGGCTAAAATTACAGGAACAGCATGAAGAAATAATTGACAGCTGAAGTGCATGGTCCTACGAAGCCTCTCTTCAGGGAATCTGTGATTTCTCTTAATGGCATTTAAAAAAAATAGTCCTGCTAATTTTTAAGATATTTTTAAACACTCAATTTCTTTTAAAACAATCAGCACCATTATGAATTCCCAGGAGGCTCTGAATTAAGAAATGAATACCTTTATTTCATAGTGTTTTACAAAGCACTCACTGTGGACAATAAATACCAAATCCACTAGGGTCCCAAATAATGCAACACAAGTCCTCAAAAAGTAGAACCTAAGGATGATTAGCTAATTAATCAAAATAAAAATTCTTCAATTGATCTTAGTGGAGCTAAACACAAGAAACACAGGAGGAGTCCATGGTTTTATTATGCACTTCCAGTCTTTTGTTCTTTTACCCTCCCATAAATCAACAGTAAATCATTTTATAGAAGAATGCAACCAGGGCAGAGGAAAAAGACATCTTTTTTTTTTTTTTGGACATATGTTATGGTTTCAATATATCCCCCAAAGTCATATGATGGAAATTTAATCATCAGCACAATAGTGCTTCAGTGGTGAGACATTTAGCAAACAAGTCATGAGGGCATAACTGTTTGTTTGTTAGTTTTTATCTTGTTGGTGGGTTAGTTATTATGGGAGTGGGTTCCTGGTTAAAGATAAGTTTATCCCCCATGCTTGCACATGGCTGCTTTTGCTGTCTTGCCTTTCTGCCTTCCACCAAGGGATGACATAAGCAAAAGACTCTCTCTGGAGTCCAGCACCTTGGTATTGGACTTCCCAGTCTCTAGATCTGGGAGGCATAAAATTTTCTTCCCAGTATCAGTTATTTTGTTAGAGTTACAGAAAATAGACTAAGACTATGTGATTTTCAACAGATCATTCACAATCAAGAGGAAACAGAGCCTGACTGTGAATAAAAAATGTACTAGAATTGTGATTTCAGTTGCAAAAAACTGGCATTAACCTACTTGTGTGCTAGATATATTATCTATTATCTATATTAGCAATTACTTATAGTCTCCATCAGCTATGACCCTATTCTTCATTTCTTTGGTGACCTTCTAGAGAACATTTTTTTGTAGAGGACCTGCCTCTGCTCTGCCAATACTCAGAATCCGGTGCACATGTAGTGGCTCTTTCATAGCCGCTTGGATACTTCCAAGCGACCCACTTTATCTTTATTGCAGTACATACAAAGCAGGGTTTGGCTCTTTTGCATCCTGATAGTGAAAACATCTTGCAGAAATGCTCCTGATCAGGGAGTTGGCAGCAACTCTGAAATCTGGCTTCTCACAGAAGGGCATTCTCTAAGGAGTGCTGTTGCTTTGAAATTATAATTTTATGATCCTCAATTCCATTCCATTATATTGAAATTTAGGATACTTGTTGGAACTGATCCTGATAGTATGGGAATTGCAGGACATTCTTGACTTATCATTTTTCAAAGATACCTTTCAATCATTCTTTTATTCTTCCACCTATTTGACATCATTTTATTGAATGTCTTCTATTCAATAAAAGTTCTCAGATAGACTTGATCACAAGAGCAAAATGAATAGTAACAACAAAAACTGCATACTATTGAGACATTTATAGCTTGGCTACTTATGTGGTCATCATATTAAGCAACAAAACAAAATAAACATGTCTTTGTGGCTTTAAGAGTATGCTTGTAAGCAGCACAGTATGTGGTCAACTTAATAAGGAAGGCATGCTTCAAGTCAATTATTTGTTGTATTAAGACAAAAGATAAGAACTGTAGAAGTTTTAAATGAACTGACCTGACACCCTGATAATACACAGACAGATGAAGGCATATGAATAGACCAAGGTCTGCTGTAAGTGCTCTTTGCTAAGTACCTCCCTAAAATATGGAATTAAACATAAACAACTTTGAATACAATGACAATTCTGTTTTGTTTTATTTTGTTTTTAAGAGAGAGGAAGAGAGAGAGAGATAATCAATTCTATTTATTTTTTCATCCGGCCTTTGTTTCTCTGACACTTAGTTGTGTATGTGCTGCTGGGTTTGACCCTGGTTCCTTGTGCATGCCAGCCAGGCAATTGCTCCAACTGCTGAGCCACTGCTCCAGTACCCCAATGACAATTCTTATATGGTTATAGTTAGAATGTATTGGGAAATAAGTTCTGAGCTAAGGTCCTGGTATCAATAATATGTGAACATATTACTGACATATTAAGTCACCCAAATGGACTAATTATTACACCCAAATGTACAAATTTGTAATTTTGACTCTCTTTCCTTTCTTCTAGTTAATTTGCTAAAATCTCAGATTCAATAGCATCTTTTCAGAGATTCTTTGAGTTCCCAAAGTAGATCAGATTCCCCTGTAATTCCCTTTACTTTATTTGAAACACCTCCCACCGTTAAAAGGTGAGTTACTAATTTGTCACCAATAACTATCTTCTATCTTTAATTGCACTAAGCAAATGATTTATCTGCTTTCTTTGCCAGTTTGTTCATGAGATAAGAAATTAGAACTTAGTGGATGCACCCTCTGTTTTCTTTAAGAGTTTGTTGAATTAACCCAAATTCCAGGGAAGAACCTCATATTCAAATGGAACTTTCATTATGGCATTGCTCATCATACATGGTGATGTTATGATATCCAAATTCTTTTCTTGAAAAGCTTAAAACTGAAATTTCAAACTGTTATGTCATACTCATCTTTAGAATTTTTATATCAAGTAAGTCAATTGAATCTCTACCTCTGGACACTTACACTTCTTTTGTTAAACAGTGTTAGATTATATAGAATATCAAAATACATTCTCACCATGTGCTCTTTCCTTAAAAAATGGTCAAATCAAAACAGAGTTAAGAAACATGTTTTTTTCTCTATATATTATAAGAACACCTGTAAGTTACTAAGTCATAGTTTGGGCTATTTAAAAGGATTTCATCTAGAGGAAATTGGGGTATTTGGGATTTATGAGAAATCTTCCTAAGATGAATCAGTTCCCCTAGCCTTTCCTTTTATTCTTTGTTAATTTCATTACTCAAAAAAGGATATTTCTTTTGAATATTTTGAATTAATTTTTAACATCTATTCATCTTCTTTAAGGGAAGAACTCTGTGAGTTTTAGGAACATTTTCTCTTACTCATGAAACTGACTGGTTTACACAGGCTGGTATGCCTCATACTGATTTAATAATTATTCAGTGCTTATTGTAACAGTAATACAAAAGTAGGTGACAAAATCCACAATAAGTCATCTTAGTGTTTTAAAATGTAGAAGACCAGGAATTTTAAGAATAATCCATTGAATTAGAGTTGATTCCATTTGAATTTAATACACTCATTTCCCTGGACTTTGGAAACGAGTCAACGTGGTTGAATTTTGGGCCTCCTAGAATACTGTACTGCTCAGATTGCTGGGACAGCAGAATTAAAAGACCTCGGGGGTGGGGCAGAGCAGTAAATGCTGAGGAATTTGGCTTAGATATACTGGGGAGGATGCAAGCTTATAGAAAGAATAGAGCAAGAGGAGTTGACAGAAAAATAAAAGTAAATAAGACTGAGATAAAATGCTGGACAGTTAAAAACAGGGCCCTGGGTTAACTGGATATTAATAGAAAAGGGAGAGAGAAATGAACAAAAGCAAAGCCTATGGGTACAAATGTTATTGGAATAAGAATACTGTAAATTAGTAAAGGTGACTATAATTAATCCTAATTATAATGCTTTAAAAATAATCCACTTCACTTAGGAAGAGAATACTTATGGTTCAAAGTTTATTTTCTTTAAAATAACAGCAACACTGGTTAAATGTACTTAGTAGCAATTCTATCATTTATCTGAAAAATCTAGTACCTGACATTAAAGATTTATGAGTGTTGGTCTGTGTTAAGAATGGAACTTTCTGGCAAAGGCTCCTCTTCTAGTTTATTTAAGTTCCAATGTACTAATCAGACAGGCTGGCTTTTAGCAAATGGATCAATGAGTCTTAATCCCAGATCTGAGACTCTCTGCTGGTTACTAAGCTTCTAATTTACAGAGAAGAATGAGAATTCAAATGGTCAGGCAGCAACAAATGGCTTAGGGAGGAATAAGAAACAATTGAAAGTATTTTCCTCGATTATGCCTGTTCTTTTTTTTTGTTTACATGCAGTTTCTGAACAATTCAGAAGGAATGTACAGAGGGACCAAATTGTTTAATAATATATTCTCTGATAATAAGAAATCTATCTCATGAGCAATTGACTTCTTTTCACTTGTAAACATCTCCACAGATTAATTTTTGCTGCTACTTAATGAGGCAAATTATGAAATTTACTTATCAATTTATCAAAGTTGTCATCTATGATAATCTTTGAGGTGTCTCTTTTCTGAATTATTTTCTGTTCATCAGTGATAGGGCCAGTCATCAGTTCTAAAATGACTTAATCACAAGGCTTACATAATAACTAGCAATAAATTATCAATCAAACCGGCTTGATACTATTGGAACTAGAAAAAAGACCCTAAAAGGAAATCAAAATCCAAGCACCTCTTCAGTTAAGCTTTATATATGATTGTTTTACTGTCTTTTTAATCCTGACAGCTATCCTCATTGTCATTACCCTACTAAGTAAGGGGTTACTGAGTTTAGATTATTCACAGAATACTATGCATTTCACAGTACTCATCCCCTTCCCCACCCAGGATTGAATCCAGGATTGAACGCATGGACACCTAACCACTGAGCCACATCCCTAGGGCTTTTTATATTTTTTGAGACATGGTCTCACCATGTTTCTTAGGGCCTCTTTAAATTCTTAAGGCTGGCTTTGAATTCACCATCCTCCTGCCTCAGCCTCCCAAGCTGCTAGGATTACAGGCATGCACCACTGTGCCAGCTGTGACTCTAGAAAATTACTTTCTAGATGATAGGATCATGGAAGAGGGAAATGTCTATTCATCTAACTCATGATAAGGTAAGTTAGATTGCAGTAGGTAGGCCAAAACAGATACCTAAATATATAAATCAGTACCAATTTGAGGGATAAATTCTCAAACTAGAATAATTTGAACATTAGGGGAAAATTTTAGATAAAGTAATGGAGGAGAAAGACATTAATGGTGGGAATCATATTCTTTACGTCACTCATAGTTGGTGCTTGATAAACACATGCTCCATACATAAATAAGTGTGTAAAAACAAAAAGAATAGAAGAGATTTCAGACAGTCACTGAGCTGGATCAGGCCTGCAAACTGATTGGGTTGGACAAAACAGTGTATTAAAAGCAAAAGTGAGGGACTGGAGCGGTGGCTCAGTGGTTTCGGCGCTTGCCTGGCAAGCACGAGGACCCGGGTTCAAACCCCAGCACCACGTATGCAGCTAAGTGTTGGAGCAACGAAGGCCAAGTGAAAAACTAAATAAAGTTGTTTCTCTCTTTCTCTGTCTCTCTCACTGTCCCTCTCTCTTTAAAATAAATAAATAAATAAAAGCAAAAGTGAACAGTGGGGCTTTTTAAATTTATTTTTATTTTTTAGTTGACATAGACTTATATATTGGAGGGAATTGTTGTTACATAATCTTGCATGCATGGATATTGACATAGCAAGATAGTGAGTTGAAGTAGATCTTAAACCAGGATCTACCCCCTCTTCACTCATTTCCTGAACTCATGTCTCCTCTGCAATTCCACCATACTACAGTTTGAAATGAACGTATATATGGATAATAATTTTTGACATTTCTGAGGTTCTCTACCTGTCTGTGCATAGCTAGACTTCTAATGGGAGTTGAATATTCCCCGTTGTATTGACAGCCCCCCTTATCTCTCCCCTCCTTTCTTGCCTCCCTCCCTTCTCCCTGCCTCCACCCCCCCTTCTTAGGCATAGTTCATCCAGCTTATGTGGAGTTTCAAGTGAGTTCATTACTTAAACTCAGCTGACTATCATCCTGTCGTGGGTTTTACACTAGCTTCCACATATGAGAGAAGATATTTGTCCCTTCATTCTCTAAGTTTGGGATAATTCACTCAGCATAATTTTTTCCATTTCCATCCATTTGTCTACAAAAGGCATGATATTGTTCTAATACAGTGGTATTTTTTTAAATCAATAAATTTAACTTAAAGTCATCATTTCCTTAAAAGGTAGAAGACATGACAATATCCCCGGAATAGAAAAAAATGGAAAGAACTTTCATGGACAAATTCCAGACAACAGTTAAAGTCAAGACATTTTCAAATCAACAGGTGCATTTCAAGAGACACACTATTCTTTTTATCTGAAAAGTATCACTTTCTAGCATTTGTAATTTGAGAGTTCTTTCTCTACAAAAATATAGTGTGAGGACTGGAGAGGTGGCTCAGCAGTTGGAGCACTTGCCTGGGAAGCATGAGAACCGGATTCAAACCCCAGCATCACATACATAACTAGGTGTCAGAGAAACAAAGGCTAGATGGAACAATGAATAAAATTGATTCTTTCTTTCTCTCTATCTTAAAAATAATAGTAATAAAGTTTCTCCATACCCAATAATTTCTCTCCTTTGAAATAGACTTATTTCATTCATTTTCAAAACTCTACATATAACCTCTATTTTCATATTTTACTGCAAATTATTCTCAGAACTGAGCAGCCCTTTAGATAAAGCCACATTTCCAATGATACCTGGTTTGTTTAGTCATTTAATTTATCTGTTTCCTGGAATGTGAGCTAAGTGATGCTTCAGTTATAAGTTCAAAGAAATATTCCAGAGAGGAGGACTACAAGATAATGTACTGCTTTCAAAACAGGAAAAAAACGGGAATCTATCTGTTAAGTTAAGGAAGTGAAGATATCTTAGCTGTTGAACACATGTAAAGAATTTATGGAAAATGAGAAAGATGGGTAAAATTAGACTGCTTTGGGGCTTTGTGACATTTTTCAATAAATAACACATTATTCTTTGCTTTTATCGTAGCAACTACATTTTTCCTAGTTTTTTACTCCCTAAAGTTTTGCTACATGAAGGTGTTCCTTTAATTGAAATAGGCAGATTTGAAAAATAGACTAAATCTACTATTTCTTCATGAGTTTATTGCTCCATGGGAATCTGGCAAAATTTCTGCTCACTTGCTGCTGACACATACAATTCCCAGGGAAACAAAATCATGGGGAGAATTATGCTAGACAAATCAGAGACAGCAAATGAACCAGAGACATTTTCAAACCAACAGGTGTCATCTCAAGAGATAATCCCTCTTGCTGTCTGCAAGTTATTTCCTCCGCTTTGTAACTGAAGACTATTTCTCCACCATTATAAAGCATTTGGCACAATAGATTGGTCTGTCTTTGAAATGCCTTACTTCCTCAGCTTGCAGCATGCCACACAAAAGTTTCATTTTTACCATTTTGCTGACCATTTATTCTCAGAATCCTTTGCTAGATTCTGTTCTTTGGTGAGCCCCAAATATTGGAACCCTCAGTTTCTCCTTCATCAAAACTCCCTTTCTGGGTAATTTCACTCAGTCCTCTCACTTCAGTCAACCAATACAGGATAATGCTGAAGTTTTTATCTCCTGCCTCAAATCTGTCTGGAAACCCTGGCTCATCTATCTACCTGTACACATGACTTCTGTCCTTTGAGACCTATTAGACATGTAAGAGCCAGACTTCTAATTTCATGTCTCAAAACCAAGGCCTTAAATCAAAAAGATCTACCTCCCCACTCCTTAAATAAAAAGGCTCTTGATTTCCCTTGTTGCCTGGGCTTTCTGAAGTGTCACCAAACTGTAGAGGTCAGAATTAAAGAATACGCTTACTCCTGCCTCACTCCACTCCCCACATCTAACCTGTTTGCTAGTGCTTCTGCTCTGCCTCCAAAATGAAACCGGATTTAACCACTTCTCAGCTTAATCCTCACACCACCCAAATCTCTTGAGTAGGTTCCTGGAGAGCAACATTCTACTGGGTTCCTATTTCCTACTCTGGCTTCTCT